>VYZW01049526.1:823-118777 GCA_013401315.1 Balaeniceps rex
TTTCATACCTTTCGTTAATTTTGCGTTGGAAACTAACACAATTTTTACGGAAGAATTTAATTGGCTGTAAGTTATGGACATTTCAGGGGGGTTTGCAACAGCCAAAATAGAAGCGTTTGTGTAACATGGACAATTGCATGGCTATTTTTGGATTTCTAGTCATTATAGTTAAAGATCCATTCTTTGAATGCTGCACAATTTCATAAGTTGTAGTGCATATACAGTGGACAACACAATCTAATTTGTTTGAACGCAGACTGTGTAAATTGTGTAAATGTACCTAATTNGTAGCTAGTTCTTTCTTCTGAAAATAAAGGCTGGAGTTCATTTCCAAGAAAGAGAAATCTCTTCCCACTGGTAACTTCTTCCCTCTCTCACTGCAGAAATTAAATTGTGTACATTTGGCCAAAAAAAAAAAAAAAAATTTNCTTCTGAAACTGTTGTAATGCCATGTTTTGCTATGGAACTGCTTGCATTTTTTGCTCAACGATGTGTAACTTTGTCTGGGAAAGCACTAGTGATTGCACTTTGAAAAGGCGCAGTGCTGGCCAACTAATGCCTAGTCTTTCAAGTTACAAAGATTAGAGAAGGCAGGGCCTAATGCAGAGTAGCTAGTTCTTTCTTCTGAAAATAAAGGCTGGAGTTCATTTCCAAGAAAGAGAAATCTCTTCCCACTGGTAACTTCTTCCCTCTCTCACTGCAGAAATTAAATTGTGTACATTTNCCCCTCCCCCTGCAAAAATTAAATTGTGTCAATTTGGCAAAAAAAAAAAAAAAAAATTGTTTGGAAGGTAGCCACCAAGAGAAATTGGTCTCCATTAGTGCTGTCCCTAAACGTGTCCTTGGTTCTGTAAACTCATGTGAAGTTTTACTCTAAAATGTGAAAAACTGTCCAAGCGGTGTACACATTTAAGCTTTCCAGAAAATTTAAGTATTTCAGAAAAATACAGGAACATAACATAAAGCAGCTCAAAACTGTTACTTGCTCTACCCTCTAGTGCAGACTGGCTTAGCATGGAGGCAATGTGTTAACAGTTTTCTGGTTTATTATTACTATGTATTAAATGCCATATTTGAATTTTGGTCTATTCCTACTAATGTTTTGTGGGTTTTGGATGTGTTTTGTAAACCGTTTGGGTTCAAACAAATTAGTCAAGTATCTGTAAATTTTTCTGTAAATGTTAATGGAAATGATTTCATAGATGTCGATCTGGATGATGTTACTGTTGAGAAAAAACTGTGTATATGAAACAACCATTTAATAAAATGTTGAAACTAGTTGGTTGCTTTTGTGAATGAATGCATATAAAAACAAAAACATGAGTGATTGATCTGAATGATAGGTGCTTGAAGGTCCAAATCATTTACAGTCAATCCCTTAGACCCTGCTTGTATCTGGACTAGTGTGTAATAAAAACATTTGAACAAATGCTACTTAAAAAATCAGCTGGCTTCAATAATTTGAAGATCTAGTTGTGCATAAGGTTTATATTACAATTTGTATGTTAAAAGGACACAGTCAACTGGAAAAAAAAATGCAGGTTTTGGTTACTGTAGTTAAATCACTTAATATGAAGAAGTTGGGGGGCGGGGGAACATGCAGTTTGGACTGCCTACAGCACATGACGGTCAAATTTCTACTGAAAGGAATCTTTTGTCTTGCTGAGGGATTATAAAAAGCCTGGTTCCTTTCAATGCTTCTGTGTCAGAAGCTGAATTTCAGCAAGCAGAAACAACTTCACCGACTCTTCAGTTGTGTGTCCTTTTAATGCTGCAAAATGTAAATCATGATACTTGCAGACATATTTCTCAATTAAATGTACAGTGGATATCTTCTCCTTCAAATAGTCTGGAGCTTAAAAATCAGTTTATAAATACTGGATAGTGTATTTTTTTCTACACATAGCTTCAGTCCACTTTGAAGAAAATTGGATTGGTTACACAAGTCTTTATGTAAGGTACAAACAGAGCCTAAGGTTTTGAGTGCCCAAGAATGCTCTTTTCAAGTAGGTTAACAGGCACATAAACATCATGTAATGGCGTAAGGACTCCCCAGAATCTTCAGGACAAATATATTTTATATAAGCAGCTGTTTTCATGCAACCTCAGCTAGCGCTGTGCTGCTCTTTACAGGATTGGATGAGTGGTGTTGTCTTTGGCTGTGTGGGCTTAACTGTGTTTCTAATGTGTGTGTCAAATAATTACCTGTTAAACAGACTGCCAATCTGGCTGAAGCCAATGCTTCCGAAGAAGATAAAATAAAAGCTATGATGACACAGTCTGGCCATGAATATGATCCAATCAAGTAAGTGTTGATAACGTCAAATTTGTTCTTTGAAGATTATGGAAAAATTGTAGAGATGTTTGTTTTAACAAGAGAGACACATGCATACCTTTTTCTTTTTTTCCCCCAAAACTTTTAGTTACATGAAGAAACCCTTGGGTCCACCTCCACCATCATACACTTGCTTTCGTTGTGGAAAACCTGGCCACTACATAAAGAACTGCCCAACAAATGGGGTAAGATTCTGGGGGACTGCTGGTGGTGTGTAGTTTTTAGGTTTTTTACCTTGGCAGTTACTTAACAAATACATGAATATTTGTATTAAGAATTGTTTCTCTTGGGGTGAAATTCAGAAGTTACATGACGATGTTGCAAAGACTTTCAGAATTCAAGGGAAACCTGGATTTACAAATGTAAAATTTCCTTTTTTCTAGGTCATAGGTATTAAATATGTTTGTAGATCCTTCTCTGAACTTTCATGTAATTTTGATATATTTCACTATTATTGGAAAACTTTCTCTGTTTTTAACTCTTTAATGATAGTTCACAGTTTTTAGTATTTCGTATAAAAAGATGTTTCTGTTGACCCCATCTCTTGAATATTTGCGTGTTTTAATCACACAAGTCTCTGGTTGAGTGTTCATGCCGTTTAACGTTAGTCACTGAACGTATATGCATGAGGTATGAATTCAACCTTCATGTATAGACGGTGAATATAAGTTTCTCCAGTGACTGATTCAGAGCAGCGAATTAAGCTCTCACACGGAACTGCGCTTGGCAGGAGGAGCAGGTTTGCGTCTCATCTCTGAGCGGATGGCGAGCTCAGGGATATTTCACCCTTAAGGAACCTGAAGTTAAGCCAAAGAATGTCGAATGAGTTCAGAACACTGCTCAAGCCTTTGGAACGTCCTGGTTATATTCATTTAGGGAAATAAGTATTTTAGTTAAGCAACCCTTACACTAGGTAAAAGGAGAGGGTTAAAGGTTTTTGCTGCTTAAAATAATCACTGACATCTCATTTTAAGTGTGGGTCTTGAGATATGTCTGCATTTCTTTTCTCAACAGGACAAAAATTTTGAGTCTGTTCCCAGAATTAAAAAGAGCACAGGAATTCCAAGGAGTTTCATGATGGAGGTGAAAGATCCCAATACAAAGGGTGCTATGCTGACAAACACTGGAAAATATGCAATACCGACTATTGATGCGTAAGTATGGAATTAATCAGACTGACCAAAAAGTGAACAAGAGAAAAATGTGTAAATGCCTGAGTGGCAATGCAACCAAGTTGGCCAGCATCTGTAATAACAGGGGAGGAAGCATTGTCATTGTATCTTAACCCTAAAATCTGTGATGCTTTCTAACATTAAAATAGGGTGGTCCTATTGTTCATACCCCTGGAAGTTGGTTAAACTTGTGGTATACTAAGAATCTGTGTTTCTGCAAAACGTTTCAGTATTTACAGTGGAGTTGTTCTCTTTGAAAGCTCATTTTGCTTCCATTTTACGTTTCAAAGGCTTCTTGCAAAATTTAACGAGTAGCTGTTGGACTGAGGTTTCCTCCCCCTCTGACTTTTATCAAATCCCATGTGTGAAACAGACTGAAGTTTTCCTGTTGATATAAACCAAGAAAATACTACTGTGTGCTGACAAGAGTGGCTGTTTTAAAATGCACATGGTAGCACTTTTGTTTTTCTGTCATGGATCTCCGTTTGTAGAAGCTGTAACATAGACTTCTTTTTGTTTATAAAATGTAATTACTTGGAAACTAGTTTTATCCTGAGCCTGCAATTTACATTTACCCTCTGGCAAAGGAGAGGTGGGATTCATTTAATCTGATTTCTAGCTGTCAAAAAAATATTTTTCTAGTCTGAGCTAATTTCTTAGTTGATTCAATGAATGGGAGAGTTCTGCAGAAGGAAAATTGTTGCCTCTTCCCACTTCTAGTGTTGTGGCAATAGAAAAGCAGTTCAAACTAAATGTCTGTGTTTTAGAAGGCTGATGTGGAGTGAGAAGGATTCCATCCATTCTCTTCCTTTGATAAAATCCAAAGCTTGGAAAAGTTTCCCTTTACCCATCTTTCACTTTTTTCTTTCCCCACCCGTCTCCAGGGAAGCTTATGCTATAGGAAAGAAGGAAAAGCCTCCCTTTTTACCAGAGGAGCCGTCCTCCTCCTCGGAAGAAGATGATCCTATTCCAGATGAGTTGTTATGTCTCATTTGTAAAGATATAATGACTGATGCAGTTGTCATTCCCTGCTGTGGAAACAGTTATTGTGATGAATGTAAGTGCTACTCCCATGTTTGTTAATTCAAAACATCAAATCTGATCTTCTGAAAGCAGGAATAGGAGATAATGAAATTACTTGTTACCAGTTCTATTTAATACTTAAGTGTACCCAGATTAGGAAAGGACTCTTCTCGTATAAAAGAAAAAAAAAAAAGGCAGAAAGCTTTTTTCCCTTTCTACGTATCTAGTTAAATCCTCTTTACGTGCAGAAGGACGAGTATGAGAAGTGCATTGTTGTGCAGGTGATTACAGTATTAGATATGGAATGCATTTGGTTTGTCCACAGCCCTTTCTCTCATAGAAAGTTACATATCTAACTTTGGTGCCTTATTGTGGTCTGCAACAAACGGATAGTTAGGCATTTCATCCACATTCTTCTCCACAGGAGAGTTGGTTAAAACCTTCAGAACTCAAACCTACTAATGGTTTTTTGAGACGTGTTTATTCATTAACCTTGAGGTTGGTGACTTCTTGCTGTACTAGATAGTGGAAAAAAGACTCGTAGAAACATCAAGACACAGCCTTCTCTAGATCTTCAAATGTTACAGTAGTGAAATATCAAAACTGTATAGTAATTTGCTGCATGCTAGAAATTTTTGACCCTTGAACATTTATAGCTTCATGCTCTCAATTCAAGACCATATTCACCCATTACTCACATACATGTTTTTATAATTGATTAGAACCAAAAAAATTTCCTTAGTTTGGCTGAAACTATTTCGATGATTCTAATTATTCACAGGTATTAGAACAGCGTTACTGGAATCTGAGGAACATACATGCCCAACATGTCATCAGACAGATGTTTCTCCTGATGCTTTAATTGCCAACAAGTTCCTACGCCAGGTAACGTGATTGCTTTTACGTAAACTGTTTGTAAGAAAAGTCTGTAAAAAGCTGAAAGGGAAGAAGATACTAATTTACATCTCCTTAAGCAAGGCTAAATTGAATAAGGCTAGATCTACTTTTTAAATACATTATCTATTGTTACAGAAGCTTACAACTCTTTGGAGACAATCTGGCAAATTCAGGTCACACTTCTGTTTAACATGATTGCCTCACTTTCAAATTCGGTGTTCATGCCAAAGTACTTAAAATACGGATACTGTGAGTTACCCATCATTAATTGATGTGTTCGTATATCTGTATGTTGATTTATTTTAGGAGTAATAGCATTTACAGGAATACACAAGTGACTTTACTCTGTGGAGGCTTTTGTTTGTGTATCTACTGAAGTTTCATATTACCTTTTTGTAAATGTTTTTCTGCCTCTAGGCTGTGAACAACTTCAAAAATGAAACTGGCTACACAAAAAGGCTTCGTAAGCAGATTCAGCAGCAGCAGCAGCAGCCGCCGCCGCCGCCGCCACCACCGCCACCACCTCCACCACCCCTAATGAGACAAACAATAACACGCAACCTGCAGCCTCTACTCCGGCCAACAATTTCCAGACAGCAGGATCCACTAATGATACCATTAGCTTCTCTGGCTTCTCGTTCTGCTGCTTTGTCATCGTTGGCCCCTGGTCAGTCATCTGTGGCAGCTGGGCTGCCAGTAAATCCATCTTCTGTTGTTGTCTCTGATCTCCCTCCAGCAGTGTCCCTATCTCTCCGTGGTGAAAAGCCAGATGGACCTTTTCGGTAAGTAAATCTGTAGATCAGCGTGAATGTAAGAGAGACCAAAATGCTTAAGTTAGATTCTTCTTCTTGAGCTTATCAGCTAGCGATTTATGTATCATTAGTGACAGTTCCAGATAATTCTGGAAGTTCTGGTTTTTGTTTTTTACTTTGAATGAGGACACTTTAAGTTGGAAGTGTGCCTCATGCAAGAATTTTCTCGGAAGTATTTCTTGTTTGGTTCCCTTATCAGTCATTCAGTACAGCTTTACCCTGAAAGAGGAACATTTTTCCCCCAGGAGCCCTTTGATTTTAGTGGCTAGCAATTCCTAAAGTAGCCGTTCAGTTATGTCAAACCTTCTTGAGTGCATTAATTTCTCTTTAGTACTGAGGAAATAATATTTTCATGAAAAGTGTAAAAGCATGATTATAGGTAAAACTTTACATTACATTTACATTAAAACTTTACTTCACATTACTTTTTTCTAAGTATTTTTATCATCAATATTATCATAAGTCAGAGTCATCCTCAGTAACACACAGTGTAGTCAGTGATGCATAATAAACATCGAAACACTGTAAATTCAAAGTATTTACAAAGATGAAAGTCTAAGTTTGCAACCCAGTGAAGTCATATGAAAATACATTAAAAATCCATACTATTGTTTAGGGCTTATATCCTTTCAACTTTATGCCTTGAATGCAAATAGCCACTCTGTCCGAAGACTGTCAGGCTCAGCTGTATCGTTGAATACAAAGGATCACAATTCAAAAGAACCTCTAAGGCAGCCCCTGAACTAGCACGTAAACATTGCCTAATAGAATTTCAGTTCTTGCATCTCCCAAAACTGAGATTCAGTATGTGGGTTATATGTACTCTAATCCTTTCACGTGCAGCTAGCTTAATAAAATAGTTTTCCTGTGAACTTCCTCTTTAAATGCCAATAGTCCAAATAGACTTCTCGTCAGTGTTTCATTCGGAATCGGCCAACTTCACATTTGTAAATCTGGTGAAGATTATTCAAATTTTTTTTTTCCCATTTACAGTAGTCAGCCCTTTCTCACCTTGGACTTCATAGGTCAAGTAGCACTTCAAAACAATGTTTGAATAATAAAAAATTGGGTTTTTGTTGTAGTGATGCCGATGCTGTTATACCTCCTGCTGCTCTGGTGACTGCCGCTGAACTTTCTAAATCATCCCCTCTGTCAATCAGCAGCTTGTTGGAAGAGAAGGTAAATTTTATTTCAACATAAGCAGTGATTCTTGTGTTTTAGTAGAGCTTATTTTCTAACTGTTTGCATTTGTTCATAAGGGCTACCAGGTTCCTGTACTAAGACAACCAGCATTACCAAGTCTTCTGGGCCCCCAAGGACAATCAATACCCACAACTGGTAAGTAACTAGAACTTTAGAATTTCTTCTAAAAAATTATCTTCAGATAAACTGAATGGGATTTTTTTTTCCCTCTCCCCGCTCCTTAAGGTCATCCAATGAGAGCCAGTACAATTCGCTCAGCAGGTGGCAGACCAATCTGGGAACTGTAAGTATTCTACAGAAATTCAGTGTATTACTGCTTGTAACGTGTTAAATTAGACCATAACACATAACTTATACAACAGCTGATTTCTAATGAAATAAGTACGCACAGATAGTTGTGGAGAATACAAATGGTAATTAATTTTTAAATGGCTTGATTTCAACTGGCTTTAACAAAGGGGATCTGTGCCTGCAGTAAGATTATTTAAAATAAAACTCCAATACATAATTGAAAAGAGGACTTGGAAAAATGAACGCTTTTTGAGGAAACCATAATTACATATAAAAATTAAATATAATTAAAAGATCAGATGGAAAGCCACCCTTTTGATTACTGGCTGAATAGGGCTGAAGAAATTGATTTCCCAGTAGAAATCAGCCTCCAGCATTCTTTCTTTAACAACTTATTTGATACTGACTGAGCAAATTATTGGAAAAGTCAACACTGTTATTTTATGACAATTTTGAATTTCTTCAATTTAGTCATCTCAAACAGCCAAGCTGCTTTCTCTCAGTTGGAGAGAGAGGAGTCCGGTTTATCTATTATTGCAGTGTCAAGTTAGTCCTTCATTTTGGTATATATTTGTTACAGATAGATTGTAAGGGTGCATCGTGTTTATAAAATCTTAAAGATAAATCAAAACAAAAACCAGGATCCATCCCACAGATTATCTAAAATCTCAAATTCAGTAAGCAGGAAAATAACAATTCAGGGACAAGAACGGGCCAAGTGCATCATCATCAGGCAACAACACAGGAAGTGTATGTGGGAGAAGTTAAAAGAAGTTTGAGAGAAGATTAGTTCATATCTGTGCAGTACTTCAAAGATGAGCAGTGTGAAGTGTTAAGTCTGTCAAGGAGTGGCAGAGGAGCGGTGGGCACTTGGCCCATGGGAGGTTGGAGTCTCTTTTAAGCATGGGCAGCCTCCATCCACAGTCATAAAGCTGGGCATAAGGAGAGAAGATTGAGGAAACTGTTGGGGGTGAGGATGTGGAAGGCAAGTATGAGGATCCAGAAATGAGTGTAGTCTCAAATGAACAGAAAGCAGGGAGAAAAATGCTTAAGTTGAGAACAAGAAGTGCTCGCCACCATGCTCCCGCTTCATTCGCTTTCCTCTTTAAAATCAGGGCAGGGTGTAACAAAAAGTGACACGTGTTTTTGGATTTCTTTAAAAGCTCAAATCGAGGACGCCCGCACAGTGAACGCACCCAAAGGACTCAGGCCCCAACACTACCAGCATCAGCACCAGTCTTTGTGCCTGTGCCTCCACCTCCCTTGTATCCTCCACCACCCCATGCACTTCCTCTTCCACCGGGGGTACCGCCACCACAGTTTCCTCCTCAGTTTCCTCCTGGTCAGCCTCCATCTGCTGGGTACACTGTCCCCCCTCCAGGATATCCCCCAGCTCCTGCAAACATGTCATCAGCTTGGGTACCAACAGCAGTACCAACGGCTCACTCAAATACCATCCCAACGACACAAGCACCTCCTTTATCTAGGGAGGAGTTTTACAGAGAACAACGGAGGCTTAAAGAGGAGTAAGTATTTCGCTCAATGAAGTTGCGTTGTTTTTCATTTTTGTATTTCGGTAGCGTTATCGGACTGCAGTTACACTAAAGTGCATCTGACATAAGCAAAAATGACATAGTGTTTTTTCCAATATACTTTTTCATTGCAGATGGTAAACATGCAAAACTAAAACAAGACAAATGTAATTCTAAAACTTTCCCTAAAACTTGTAGGAATTCTAAACTGTTTTTGCTTAAATAGGATGTTCACCTTTTGCATTTGCATGCAGTATACATTTTCTCATATTGGCCATGTTTTGTTTCTTGATGTCTTTTTGTAATAAAGGTCAAACTATAATTGTAATAAAGGTCAAACTTATTTTAACAGGGAAAAGAAAAAGTCCAAACTTGATGAGTTTACAAATGATTTTGCTAAGGAATTGATGGAATATAAAAAGATTCAAAAGGAGCGTAGGCGTTCGTTTTCCAGGTAACTGCTTTACATGTCCGTAATGGAGAAGCAGATTGTCTAGAAGATTCAGGAGGAGTTCCACTCCACCTCTCTATCGTTAGATGGATTGGATGATTCAAGGGATTAGCAGTGATAGGAGTTGCATATGTAGGTTACCAGCTCAAATATGGCAGGGATTCCAGTTGACTGATAGTTACCATTTGGCAGCAGTTGTTAAGGAGCAGGTGTCTCTTTTACTAACGCCTCTCTGCAATGGCATCCTTCACCTCCCGACAGCCGTGAGAGGCTAGAAACCGAATAGGTGTAGTTGCTGGATTTTCTGCGTCTCCCTATTCTGATTGTAACCGTGACCTCAAAGCGCATCGAAGGAGATATGTGAGAGAAATTGTCTTCATTTCCTCTTTTCACGTGGATACACGGAGAGATGTTAACCTGGACTGCAAACTGGTGGCTTTTGCTAGTATTTTGTTGACATCGTTAAATTTTTCTTAGGAATTAAAAGATCAGACTTGTTTTTAAGGAAATCTCAAATTGGTGAAGGACTTTGAGAGGAGGAATGATGCTAATGAGCATATGTGGAATAACGTGAAATGGTTCTTTAAAAAATAATAAAAGAAAAAATTGTGAAGAAAAAACTCAGGGTAGCTGATGCTTTCTATCCCAAAAAAATCACTTGGGCAGGAGTCTGAATAGCTCTCTATTAGTAATGCTGTTAGTATCTTTCCTAGAGTGATGGCATTGAGTCACATTACTAGAGGCTGAGTTTAGAAGCTTTTAGATATGATTTTTCTTGAAATGCGGTCACTATCCTTGGTTAGAGCTAGAGGTATGTGCAAAATGTTGCTAGGACATCTGGCTAGAAGTGTTGATTAAAGAGTCCTGTATGTAGGATTGCAGTACAAGTATTTTGCATCCTGTACAAATTGCCAAATAATTAGTGAAGTTAAATAGACTAAGCTGGCATTTCAAAATTGAGCTTTACTGTCTTCAAGCTAAATCATGTTTTCTTGATGTTTGATACTGCACTGTAGCCATTAAGACTTGCTCTTTTTGCATTTTGCTGCAACAAAAATGATTTGCACTGCATGTAGTTGCTGAGTAGTGAAAAATGTGCGCATTCACGTACCAGTAGAGGCCAGTATACACCACCTGAAATCAATCAATAGCTATGGTAGTCCATGTGATAGAAGTGAGTGGAAATAGACTTACCCTTCCTGTATGTTTTTACACTAACAAAGCAGCAACTGTTCTGTCTTGTAAGCAGAAACTTTTACATGTTATCAAGTTCTTCAATTTGCAGTAGTAGTATGTCAGCAGCTGAAAGAAGCTTTGACATAAGCATATGGAGAAAAAAAAAAAAAAACAACCAAATTTGGGAGGAAAAAAATCAGGGAGAGTGACTGTTTTGAATTAACTTCATTTATTTTTTTTGTGTTGTGTTTTTTTTAAGGTCCAAGTCTCCCTATAGTGCTTCATCTTACTCTAGAAGTTCGTATACCTACTCCAAGTCAAGATCAGGTTCTTCCCGCTCTCGCTCCTACTCTCGATCATTTAGTCGTTCCCATTCTCGTTCCTACTCGCGATCGCCACCGTATCCAAGAAGAGGAAAAGGAAAGAGTCGTAACTATCGTTCTAGGTCAAGGTCACATGGTTATCACCGTTCAAGGTCAAGGTCACCCCCATACAGAAGATACCATTCACGGTCAAGATCTCCAGTATTTAGAGGCCAGTCTCCCACTAAACGGACAGTACCTCAAGGGGAAGGAGAAAGGGAGTATTTTAACAGATACAGAGAAGTCCCACCATATGATATGAAAGCTTACTATGGCAGATCTGTTGACTTTAGAGATCCGTTTGAAAAGGAAAGATACAGAGAATGGGAAAGAAACTATCGCGAATGGTATGAAAAATTTTACAAGGGCTATGCTGTTGGCGCTCAACCTCGACCTCCAGTAACTAGAGAGAACTTTTCTCCAGATAGGTTTGGTCCACCTGGGACCAGACGAGAGAATTCGCCGTACGCTCGGGGACGTAGGGAGGATTATCCTGGTGGGCAGAGCCACAGAAATCGTAATGTAGCTGGAAATTACCCTGAAAAACCTTCTGGGAGAGAGAGCCATGGCATCAAAGACCCTACAAAATCAAAAGAGAAGGAGGTGGAAAATCCACTGGGAGATGGCAAAGGAAATAAACATAAAAAACACCGGAAGAGAAGAAAAGGGGATGAGAACGAAGGTTTTCCCAGTGCTGAGTTGTTAGAAGGTGCGAGAAAACCAAGAGAGCCAGTTACGGCAGAAGATGTTAAAACAGACTCTCTGTTCATGGTCCCAAGTAGAGATGATGCCACCCCTGTGAGAGATGAGCCTATGGAAGCAGATTCTATTGCTTTCAAACCGGTGTCTGAAAAGGAGAAGAAAGAGAAGGATAAGCCAAAAGCAAAAATTGACAAGACAAAACGGAAAGTAGAAGTGGCTGTTCCTCCTAAGAAAGACAATGTAATAAAACCAGCTAAAGCTTCTCAAGAGAAGGCGGACACCGATCGTGAAAAATCTCCTCGAACGGAACCTCCTGTGAAAAAAGTGAAGGAGGAGTTGCCAAAGACAGAGAGTGTTAAAACATCTTCCTCTCAAAAGGATGAGAAGGCTCTTGGTACCCCACGGAAAGTTCACCCAAAAGTGACAAAAGATCACCCAGAAACCAGACCAGCCAAGGAGGAAAAGGCAAAGAAAGACCATCCAAAAGAAACCAAGTCAGAGAAGCCCTCCAACAAAGAGGACAAGTCAAAAAAACCTGCTGAAAAAAGCAAACCTTCTGATGCAAAACCTGAAAAAAGAAAAAGAAAAGCAGATGAAAAGGTTGATAAAGAACACGAAGCCACTTCCATAAAGGCCTCTAAACCAGAAACTGCTGAATCGAAAACATCGCCAAAGGGGAAGACTGAGCCTGATGGTGAAAAAGGAGAGCGAACTCCAGAAAAGGATAAATCGGCTTTTCTTAACAACCCCGCAAAAAAGATTAAACTTAACCGGGAAACTGGCAAAAAGATTGTGAGTGGAGAAAACGTGCCACCTGCAAAAGAACCTGTTGAGAAACCTGAGCCGAGCAGCAGTAAAGTTAAACAAGAAAAAACGAAGGGAAAAGTGAGAAGAAAAGTAACAGCAGCTGATGGATCTAGTTCAACTCTGGTAGATTACACCAGGTACCTCATCATTTCTTTTCCTATTCTTTCTTTCGTCCTCCCCACCCAAAAAACGTAAAATTCTTTATGGTGACTAATGAAAGGAACAGCTAAATCCGTGCTAAATGAGTGAATAATCTGTGATTTTCCCTGTTAAACTGTACTTGGGTCAAAATCAAATCTTGTTAAAGAAAACATGCTTGTTTTCAAAACTGCTGTCTGTACTGCACAGAAAGCTGATAAGGTTAATTCATTGGGACTTTTTTCCCCCTCTGCTTATTCATTGCATGTTGACTCTTTGAGGAGTCCCCTCTATGTCTTCCTTCAAATCCAGCTTACTGCTAAAGGCAAGGATAACAGACATGTCCATACCATGCAATATTTTGAATTGTACAAATTGCAAGGTACTGTAATGATCTACTTTTGTCAGTATGACATGAAATTATACCTTGCAGAAATAGCAGCTTGGTTGCCAATATATTGTACTGATTTGAGCTTTGAGCACAGTGCCGTGTTGACACAGCTACACTGCTTCCAGCTCAGTGCCGACTTTTTTTGGCACTTACCTTGGAGATCTCTCTCCTGTATTCCATTGTGTGACATGTGGCGGGGGGGAAAGAAGTGATCTAGTGTGGCGCTGTTATTACTTTACATTTCAGCATCTAAAGAATCAGGACAAAGCAAACTCAAAACATTTAAGACATCGCTGGAGACTTAAAATAGTGCCTTGATATTCTAAAAAAAGTACTTTTTTCTAAAGCAGAACACTGGGACACGAGGATAAAACTTTGATTGTGTATACCTCTCCATAATTGCTTGCTTACATGTTGGAACAAGAATGTATATCTAATTTATCTACCATTGGTAGAAATAGGACATGAAGGAATTGCCAGATCAGACAGTCCCCAATCTGATAATCTTGTGTCTTTGTTAATTAAGTGTGTAGTAGGAAGATACTAAATTAATTGATTGCTCATAGTCTTAGCTAGTGGACTCATCCTTTCTCTTGTCTGTTCCCTTAATTGAACATCTTTTGAAAAAATGCTGATTTAGAATTGAAACAAAAGCCATTTTATAAAATGTTACAAAAGATGGCGGTGCATGTGTCTCACCCGTTATTAATGTATGCTTTTTTCCTCTTAGCACTAGTTCTACTGGAGGAAGCCCCGTTAGAAAGACTGAAGAAAAGCCAGATACAAAACGAACTGTCATTAAGACCATGGAGGAGTATAATAATGATATAACAGCCCCTGCTGAAGACGTCATTATTATGATCCAGGTCCCTCAGTCAAAGTGGGATAAAGATGACTTCGAGTCTGAAGAGGAAGACGTTAAATCTACCCAGGTGCCCCCAAACGTGGGAAAACCTGCTAGTGTTATAAAAAATGTGAGTGCTAAGCCACCAAACCCTGTAAAACACAATGAAAAAGAGACGGAGCCTTTGGAGAAAACACAGAAAACTACAAAAGAGGCAAGTTATGAAAGCTCCCAGCATGATGCAAAAAGTTCAAAAAGTTCAATGTCGAATGAAAAAGGAAAAACCAAAGACCGGGATCATTCTTTGTCAGACAAGGATACTTCTGAGAAGAGAAAGAGCAGTGTTCAGCCAGAAAAAGACCACTCAGAACGTGCATCTGAGCAAGGAAATGGAAAAAATATTTCTCAATCTTCCAAAGACAGCAGATCTTCAGAGAAACATGATACTGGCCGTGGATCCACTGCTAAAGACTTTACTCCTAACCGAGACAAAAAATCTGACCACGATAGCAACAGAGATCATTCTAGTTCCAAGCGTAGAGATGAAAAGAGTGAATTAGCAAGGAGGAAAGACTCCCCTTCTCGAAACAGAGAATCTACATCGGTACAGAAAAGTAAGCCGAGAGACGAACGAGCAGAGCCGTCCAAAAAGGGCACTGGAGATGCCAAAAGGAGCAGCTACAGTCCTCCGCGTGAGCGGAAGCAGTCTGATCACAAAGCTGCTCACGATTCCAAGCGTACATTGGAGGAGCACAAACCTCTGGATAAAAATTCAGGAAAAGAGAAGGAGAAGCATGTACCAGAAGTAAAGAGCAATAAAGAGAAAGAGCCAGGTGGTAATAAACCACCTGTGAAACAAGAACCACCAGAGGTGAAAAATGAGAAAGAGAACGTGACTGGACAAAACGATAAAAGTGTTGTCAAGCCCAAGCCTCAGGTAAGCAGCTCCTCACGGCTCTCTTCTGATCTAACTCGAGAGACTGACGAGGCTGCATTTGTACCAGACTACAATGAAAGTGACAGTGAGAGTAATGTATCTGCAAAAGATGAGGAAGCTGCAGGAAAAACTCCTAAAGAACCTAAAGAGAAGGCTGTTGATAAGGTCAAAGAGGATACAGCAGCGCCTGCTGCGGCTGACCAGCCTGAAGCGAGCCGAAGTCAAAGTCAAAGCAGCCCCAGTGTTAGCCGCAGCCGTAGTCAGAGCCCTTCTGAGAGCCAGACTCGAAGCCACAGCAGCAGTGCCAGCTCAGGAGAGAGTCAAGACAGCAAGAAAAAGAAAAAGAAAAAAGAGAAGAAGAAGCACAAGAAGCATAAGAAACACAAGAAGCATAAGAAACACATTGGAAACGAAACGGAATTGGAAAAGAGCCAAAAACACAAACACAAGAAGAAAAAATCGAAGAAGAGCAAAGATAAAGAGAAAGATGACCAAAAAGTGAAATCTGTCACTACATAGGATGACAGATAATAAAAAATGACTTAATTCCTAAGTCATCTGTATTAAATTTTGTTAAAATGTAAACGAGTTCAAGCGTTGTAAATAATGACATGAAAGACCCTGTGCTGCACTTAAAATATTGCTGCTTGATTATTTGATTTTTACATCAGAGCTTTATAAAAGTGAACATTTTGTACAGAATTGTGAGTTGTGACCATGTAACATGAAAGGTTTTGCTGGGGCATCTTATTTTTAACCACCGTTAATTAGTTTGGGTGGAGTTTACTGTACTGTGAAGATTTTCACATTTGAATTTTTTTTTTAATTGCCTGGCAGAAGAAGCTGGTATCAGTTATAAAATATCAGCAGAATGATTTGCAGAATACATTACAGCCCTGTTATGTCACTTTTTGATTACAATAAAAAGTTTTCAGTAAACTATCCAATGTGATGAGATTTCCAGTGGTAGCTGAACGTTAGCAGAGAAAAGACTAGTGACAGAAAAAAGCTGCGCATAAAAGCTTGCTGGTAGCTAACGCATATGAAAAATAACGTATCAACGGGTTTAATTTTGAAAAGACTGGTAGGACTTTAAATCTTTTGAGTGGGTGCAATGTGGGGAGGTACTGCCAAGAGGTGCACTTTCCATGTGCCAAGTGGACTTGTGTTTATGTTGTAAAAGGTAGTTTATGGCCCCAAAAATGCAGCCGCTCTGAACAGCGGGTACTGACTGTTTTAAAATAATGTTATAAACGAAGCTGTCGCATTTCAGCATTGTTTAGTTTGTTTAGAAAGCTGTTGTCATTTGCCAGCAAACATTTGCACATATTTTAAGATGCCCTGTAATCTGTTTCCTCTCATCATAATGATGCTGATCACCAAGATGTTTGTGGGTTTTACACAGATTTATTAGTAGCATTTTCATATGGTGGTGCTACGCGATACAGAACCAACCCTTCCGTTAAGTGTGGGGTTCAGCAGATGAGTTTGGCAGAAGAAAGCCCCCTAGAAAGGCAGGCTTCTGCTTTAAACTACTTTGAGCAGTGACAGGGAATCTAGAAAAATGTAAATTTAATTAGCTTGGTAATTTTAAGACATGTAATTTTAAAAAAAAAAGAAGGTGGGAGTGGTGGGTGTTGCTTAACTGTTAGAAAGCCAGCATGGTAAGAAATACTTCTCGTGCATTAAGGGCATAACATCCCGGTGACAACTGAATTCAGTTGGCGATGGGATTTGCCCCAAAAGAGTTCTGTTGGAAAGTACTGTAAATTAAAGCAGCATTTCAGGGCTTCCTGCTTGCAGAGACTATTTTGTTCAAAAAGTGTCATTGTTTATAGGTACTGTTACTGGGGTATCTAGCAGTACAGAAATAGTAAATAATAATTCATCTTGCTTTTCAGTGGGGGTGACTATCGCATGTTAAATATTGGGTTGGAGACTGAGCATCCTGTACTTCTGATGGTTAAACCAAGAACAAACCAGAATTAGTACTGGATTTCGCTTCCAGTAGCTTGTACCTTTTCGTGCCAAGGCATTCCTGGTGGATTCCAGGTGTTTGTTTTCTGCACAAGGTAAAGCAGGCTTTCTGATGAGGACACTCAGATTTTTACTTCCCAGCATCAAAAAGCGCATGTCCGTAACAGTCGTTAGATGTGCTCATCTGGCATTTCCTGCGCGTGGTCCAGGGAACTCCTGTCGCCGGAGTGAGCACTGGAGGAATGGGAATCGAAGGCAGCCTCGGGCTCTGCCTTTGCATCGCCTGTGCTCGTGGTGACGAGGCTGTTGAAAAGGGAAGATTTATTTTGCACTGTTCTCTGTGAACATACTTTGGCCTAGTGAAACAGAAAATCTAGGACTTGGTGAAATGGGATTCTTACTGGAGTTGGAATGTGTGAATTATGCTTTATTATCAAGGTTCAGAATAATGAGTAAATTTGCATGGAAGTAAAATTTCAGGTGTTTATGGAATAGCTCCATAAAAACAGGCAAAATGGTGTATTTTTATATAACCTTGTGCTGAGAAAGCTGTAGTCGATGCCTGTCTTAATGCTCAGTTAAACTCCTCTGGTTTCAGAGCACTGCAGCAGCATCACTGATGATTTTTCAGTCTCCTGTGAATTTAGTTTCCTCTGCACGTGGAGTTTGTGGTTACTTTTCTCCAAGTTTTTTGAGCTGAAGACACCTGGAATGCAGTTATGCTCAGGGTGAATAGGTGATTTTTACTTGCAGTCATGTTTAGAAGTCGTCTGACTGAACTTCTGAGGTTCTTGTGCAGTGCCTGCAGTAGTGTGAAGGGATGTATCCCAGCAGGGCTCTCTGGGTGAGGGTAAATGCTCCTGGACCGCGTCTGACTTCAGGTGGGGAAATACAGTGAAGGTGGCTTTAGCCAGGGAAGGAAGGCGTGCTTACAGAGCAAGGTAAGTTTGGACTGTTGTTCAGACATAAGAAACACATGTTGACTTGGTGACGAAATGTAACGTGTTCCTTCTGGAACAATACTGCTTGGTCATCTGCTAAAGGTAAGGGTGCTCTGTTCCACAGAAACGGTCACAGGTCCCTGTGTCTGTCTCCGGGGAACCCTTGGGCCAACACAGCTCATCTCCCATCCCCAGCTGAGGCTGAACGTGCCTGAACGGTTTGAACATGCCGAGAGGCGAGCTCAGGCAGGGAAGAAGGTGGTGTGAAAATCTAAGCGTAAAGGACCAAACAGAAACTACCCCAAAGCGGGCGACAGACTCGTAGGTTATCCTCCACGGCTCTGAGATAAAGGAACTGTGTGAAAAGAGGAGGGCTTAAGGTGCAGGATAACATCATGCATGGGTAGAGAGAAAATTAAGAAACCTAGGACACAAAATGAATCTTTCTTAGATAATTGTTTAATTGTTAATAATTGTTAATAATTGTTTTCCCTTTTAAAAGTAAAGGCCAGGAAGGAAAAGCTTATATCCGTTGTTTAATGAGAGAGAAGAAGGAATGGTTGGAACAGTAGCGGCAAATACGCTTTTCCTTAGCTTCACCAGAACAGGTTGGTTGCGACCAGCTTTAGGGAAATTTAGTTTAGTAAAATGCAAGGATCATGGGCTAGAGAAGAGAGTGTGTTAAACACTTCAGATAAAACTTCTGCTTGAACAGGAAGGGTACCAGCTGGAGTGCTTTTTTTAAGCTGAGGGATGGCGTTATGTCTTGGATGACTGAAGAGCAAACCTTGTGCCTACCTTCAAAGGGGAAAAGAATTAGAATGTATTTACATATTTGTTGTAATATCAACCCAAATTTGGCTGAATATTTTATAGCGTATAAGCACACGGGCGAATAGGATGAAGAAGGATCGTTATCAAACTGAAGAACAAGAGTCGGGCCCGGCCCTGTCTCTGCAAACTCTGGTTGCGAGAGCACAGGGTGGAAACGTGAGCTGTGCCGCAGATGGGAGCAAGGGGCTGCTGCGGCCGGGCGTCACGCGTGCACCCGGTGAGTGCTCCGGCATGCTTGCACACGTGGGCTCCTTGCAAAATGGAGGTGAAGCCGCTTTATGTTGAAACACACTGGGGAAGGTGGTGGTGGTGCCCGTGGTTTGTATAACGCCTTGTAACGGTTGGGCTTGCCCAGGCAGTTGAGGTCTGGAGTTTGTGCCCTCGGCCTGAAGCGTCCCAGCCGTACCGCTCCCCGCGCCTCTAGGAGCGAGGCTTGCAGAGAGCACACGTGGGGCCGCCTGGCTGTTCCCGAGCGGCTGGGATGCTCCCTGGGCTGGGGATTAATCCTGGGCTTTGAGGTGGAAGTATTAGAATCACAGAATCCTAGAATGCTTTGGGTTGGAAGGGACCTGTAGAGGCCATCCAGCCCAACCCCCTGCAGGGAGCAGGGACATCTTTAACCAGATCAGGTTGCTCACAGCCCCGTCCAACCTGACCTGGAATGTTTCCAGGGATGGGGCCTCCACCACCTCTCTGGGCAACCCCTTCCAGTGCTTCACCACCCTCAGTGTAAAACATTTCTTCCTTATATCCAGCCTAAATCTCCCCTCCTTTAGTTTAAACCCATCACCCCTTGTCCTGTCACCACAGGCCTTGCTAAAAAGCCTGTCCCCATCTTTCCTCTAGGCCCCCTTGAAGCACTGCAAGGCCGCACTAAGGTCTCCCCGGGGCCTTCTCTTCTCCAGGCTGAACAGCCCCAACTCTCTCAGCCTGGCCTTGTAGCAGAGGTGCTCTCCTTAAACCTGAGGTGCAGGAAAGGAAACTCGGGGTAGACTTTAATAGCGATGTCCAGTAAGGATGGCACGGGGGTGGGCTGGCTCGCGCCGGCAGTCGCAGGCCCTCCCGTGTGGAGCAGGCGTGCCCGGGGGGTCTGGGAGCTCAACCTGGCGCTGGAGGGGGGAGCCACGCGAGCTGGATTCTTGACAGCTTCTGCCGACTGCTTTTTCTGATTCAAAGTGGGTTTTGTAGGTGTGATTGCAAAGAGGGTGGTGGCAATTCTGTCAGTTGTTCGCGTGGGTCGTATCGTCTGATGGGAAACAGCCAAAGACGTGAGCGGTGGGTTAGGGGAGATGCTGTAGGAAGCACAAGGGTTCCTTCCTTACAGGCGATGGAGACAAACGCGTTGGGCAGCTGATCCGCCCCAGGGCAAAGAACGAAACGGGTAATTTGAGACTATGGCTGACAATATCACTGGAAAAGAAACAGTAACGTGCAAAATCCCAAATCGCCACAGTTAGCAAGGAGAGCTAAGGGAGAGGCTCCAGGGTACTTGTGCTGCAGTTTGGGTAACTGAGAAACCAGAACGCTGTTCTTCGCTGTCGGTCCCCAGCTCTGCGTAAGCTGCAGAGGCAAACCCTGACCCTGAGAGTAGGTTACAAAGAGTCTGAGGCTACAAAACTTGACGTTTATGCTGGGTGAGAAGCATCTGGCTGTCGGGAGTTTGATGTACCTCGCAGTCCCCTGTGGCAGGTCACCCCGCGAGTCGGTCACCATAGTTAAAGGCACTACCATGTATTCTTCAGTATCTTTTGGGTTTTCTTAAATAGCGAAAGCAGCACGTACCTGTCCTGTCCGTGTAAGGATCTGCACCCTAAAGGGGTGAGACGTGCAGCTAACCCCGCTCATCATCTTAGATCAAATACTGGGGTTTCTGGAAGGAGCGAAATAGATATTAACTTCTGCAGCTGTAGCGTTTATTACTGAACTTTCTTTGAAGCTCCTGACTGAACCTCAATGCCAGGCAGAAAGCACAGCTTTCAAAGAAATGGTTGCCAGATTGTTTCTTGTATTCTTGCCTAGCAAGCTGAGGGGCTCGTTTTTCAGAGGCTGGGTTTATATTGAAGTGGGATCAACTGAGATCTGATTTTTTCCATCGTTGCCCTGGAACGGGGTCCCATAGGAAGAATTTTAATATAAAATAATCATATTGTGAGCTTAGCTGTCCACTCGGCATGGATCCTACATGAATATAGCAGCCGTCGAGCTGAGCAGGGCCAGATCTGGGCAGCGATCGCACCCCAGGGCGGCTCTGGCGTCGGTGGCTGGAGAGGAGGGGACGGGGCAGGGAAGGCACCAGCCCGGGGCAGGGACAGGCGGCTGCTGCCCCAGGTTCGGTTAGCAGGTCGGGAAGAGAAAGCAAAGGCAGCCCAAGGTTGAAGGAGGCAACACCTCTGAATGAGACTAATTAAAAGGAAGAGATAATCAAGGCCTGGAGCTTTCAGGAGTCCCGCTGGGCTGGGGGATGCTGGGTGAGCTGGGGGGGAGCGCACCTTTTGGGGGAAGGAGGCTCCCTAATTAAAAAGGGAGAGCAGCGCTCGGCGGTGGGGGCTGGTGGAAGCTATTAGGGCTCCGCCGGCTTTGGGAGCATCGCTCTCACGTAGCCGCGCTGCTGCGTGACGGCAGCGAGGCTCCCAGCGCGGCACGGCTGGGGCAGGGGAGTGGAGCTGGACTCCTGCCCGGGGTTGATGAGTAATTAACTCCTTCAAGAAACAGGCAGTAAAGTTCATGACCAGTTGGAGGACGGATTCACCCGCTCTCCAGCTCCAAGATGATTAATCCAGGGCTGGCACAGGGAAGCTGGGCTCCAGCTGGGAGGGTGGCTGGGAGGTGCCAGGGTACCAGCCCTGGGAGGTCCGGCTGGGCTGGCAGCAAGGGATGGAGCTGGCACATGGAGGCAGGGAGAAGGGTGGTCCTGGGGCAAAGCTCTTGTCCCAGCCCCGTAGGGACTCGGGCAGCCCTGAGCCCCCCACCCTGGCTTGCTTCGGGGTCCCCACCAGCCCTGGGGATGAGGCTGGGGTGCAAAAGCCACGGGGCTGCCTCGTCACACTGCTCAGCTCCTAATTACGGCCCGGGGTCTAAGAGGTGAGCCACCCAGGCATGGTCCCCGCTGGTGGCCGGGGAAGCAGCCCCCACCCACGGCCGGTGGGGGGTCCCTCTGCTCCCTCCGCAGGTCCGCGTGCATGCCCCGGCCCAGAGCTCCTCCGCTCCCGGCACGAGCGGTTCCTACCCAAATGAACCCCAGGTTGTGATCGTGCAATGCGGCGGGTTTTGCGAGCAGACAGTGTTGGTTTTGCCCACTCGAACGCTGCTCTCGCCCGCCCAGCCGGGGGACAGGCGCAGCCTCCTGCCACCCCGCCGGGCAGCAGCTCTGCCCACGCTCACGCGTGAAATGCTGCGCTGAAATTACCTGCGGTCGCTCTCTGGAGCTGGCAAAATTCACTGGAAAGAGTTAAGTGATTTTGAACCAGAGTTTAAAAATTGCAAACGGTTTTGTGTTTGGGAAACTTCAGGGCTTTTTCCATCCGCTGTTTGATTTCTAAGCTATTTAGCCCCATTTACAGCCGTGTAATTGCATTGTGTGAGTGATTCGTGGGTTTGCAGAATTCTTCTGTGGAGGCAACAACAGAAATCTCCAGCTCTGTGAACGCTGCGCCGATCTGCCTTGAAATGCTCGTGCTTATAGAGTGAGCGTGTAAGATCCTTATTTTTGTGTAAGTCTTGCTTTGCAAATGATTAAGTTAAGATTTTTGTTGCGATTTACATTTCGATTGGCATCTAAGCCAGTACTTTAAATTGTTTTTACAGATCTGGACAAAATACTGCTGAGCTAGGTTTTAATTTTGTTGTTTTGGTAATACAATTTTCAGCAACGATATTGATTAAATCTTTTGTGGTCATGTCAGAGAATCAAATAAACGAAAAACAGGAGAAACAGCTCAGACTTTCCCACTCCCCCACTGCCCTTAGAGGGGCAGGTATTAATGCGCGTTAGCCTGTAACGTCAGAAAGGACGATCTTTACTTCCAGTTATGAATTTCACACCTTATTTTCTCTTTCCCATATCTATTTCTATTGCCCAGACCATCCTCCCGACCCCATCCCCATCGGTGTGCTCAAATTACTTGTAAATATAATCTGATAGGAAACACTTTATGAGATAACGCCTCTTCCTCATCTCTCTGTTCCCTACAGCAGCTGCGGTCCTTGCAGCCGGGCTGCGGTCTGTACGATGCCTCCTGCCCCTGAAACGCGCCTTCATCTTTATCTGTTCCTCTCTAGCTGAAAAATGCGTTACACACGAGGGCAGAATGAAATAATACAGCAGTTGTCGTCTCCTCCGAAATACATTTAATGTTTTAAATGTCTGCAGACAGATTTCTCTCTCTCTGGATGCCAAACACAGGAAGCCGTGGGCTCCTCCATACCTGTCACTTCTTAGTTTTGCCACCGCTTGTGTTGAATACGTTAATTACAGTTATTTAAAGCACTGGGAGGTTTCTGCTTTAAACATTCAAGCCTCCATGCTTTTCGCCGAACTGAAGCTGTTCACGAGGCTTTGTCGGTGTCTGTCGGGTGCTCTGCCCTGCCTGCAGCTGCACCGGTGCCCGTGCAGAGCCGGGGCCACGCGGCGAGCCGACACGCTGGCGTTTTCTTAAAGACAGCAGGTAGAGTAGTTTGCTTGGGCATAATGTCTTTCATTCAGCCTCCCTAATGTATAATCTTGGAGTCAGTTTCAATTAAAAGTGAAATGTTTTGATGATTCCCACCCTTATTTTAATTCCCCTCTGCATAGAATATGCTGTAAACTGATAAAGCATAAAATTGGGCACTGCAAAGCCAGCGCAGGCGCTTCTCGCTGCCTTGTCCAGGGGGCACCAGCTTATAAAATAACGAGCTTGCTTGTGTCCAAAATCTACCTTGTTGGGCTTTTTTTGCTAAATATTTGGTGGCTCCCCAAGCGTTTACCTGCAGCCTGTCCCCGGCATTACACCGCTTCTCTGGCAACGTTCAATCCCGCTGGCTGCTGGCTCTCCTCCAGCTCAAAACCAAACCCAGGCGCACGAGCAAGCAAGGCAATGGCACCAACCTGGCCGGCCGCCTCGGCTGGGCACCAGCACCCCCTTCCCACCGCCCGGGTCTGGAAAGGCAAACCGGAACACTGGGGGGTGGAGGTGCTGAGCCCCCTCCTGCCGGTCTCAGGGTCAGCCTGTTCATCTCGGGGAGGTTCTCCCCCGGTGCTGCGCCGGGGCACCTTCTCTGTTTCCCATCAGCATGGTGTTTCTTTGCAGGAAACATGTTTTCCCGTTCCTGGTCTGACTTTACATCATCTTTTTACCCAGATGCTGTGTGCCGACACCTCCAATCTGCCTCGACGGCTCGCTTCCTTCTGCCGGTGAGCATCTCCCGTGGGGTGTCAGCGCCTCCGCTCGCTCTGCCGCCTGCCAGCTCCCAGGTAAGGGCTCGTGGGCTCAGGGCACCGACTTGGGGACGGTGTTCTGCACGTGGGCTCACGCAGCTTCCTTCCTCCTGGGCTCCGTGCGTGCAGCGGATGAGTTGGCAGTGCCTGACCCGGGGCGGGTGTGCGGGGCACGCGGTACCAGCGTGCCGGCAGCACAGGTGCCAGGTGAACCGCGGTGCCCTTGTAGAGTCCCGGCTCCACAGCGCGTTGGGGATGACACCTTTCCAGACCCATCACAGCTGTATTCGCCATCTGCGCAACAGCGACATAACACCCCGTTGGGTTGTGCCAGGCTCTTCCAGGCAGGGGAGATGGCGGGAGGGTTTTGGAGGAGGAGGATGGTGATGAGGAGAAAGATGCTGCATGGAGGACAGGGTGCCTGGCAGGACTCCGGGGCTTCGGCTGCGTCTGCTGAACCGCGGGGGACGCCTGGCGCCGGTGCTGCCCCGGCTCAGCGGGGCTGACGTCACCGCCGGGCACGAGGGGCTGAACGCGCTCGCTGCCGAGCCCGTGACCCGGTTTCCCTCCCCACGCAGCGAGGGCTCCGCTCACAAATTCAAAGCCCTAATCCAGTGCCGCTCCCACGCCGGGCTGCTGGCAGAGCCCCCCCGGCGGGTCCCTCCAGCCTCCTCTCCTCCTCCTCGAGTGGAAATGCCTCGGCGAGGTCCGTCAACGCCCGCTCCTTCGAGAGGTAAATGAGAGTTGAATAATTAGCAACGATGCATTCGGTGGCAAAATTCCTCGGCTTTAATTTATATCAGCTCTGCTGTCGCGCATCCCGGCCGGGCCGGCGGCGGGGGGAGGCGGGACGGGGCAGCTCTGGCCGGGCGCCCTCCCACCCCATCACCCCTCCGTGGGGCCAGGGCCAGGCGAGGCTTTCGCAGGCGGTTCCCATCCACATTGCGTGTGTGTGTGTGTGTGTGAGCACACGCCTGGGCTTCTGTCGCCCTTTTGTGAGCGAAATGGTTGTTTGATAGCGACGAGCAAGGGCTCCTTGCCAAGTCTGCCTAATTAAGATTAAGCATATGCAGATTTGCCTTGTTTTCAGCTAATGACAGCTGCAAACAATTATTTGTCATGCTCGCTGACTGTTGATTGGTAAAGGCGAGGCCAGGCGAGGATTGAACGCGATCTGCCTCTGCACGGCGGCGCTGCCGGCCGTGGCTGTGAGCGGCGTCTGCCCTCCCAGCGCCCGGGTGCTGCTCGGGCTCGGCCGTGCCCTCGGTGGTCCCCGGCTGCGCGGGTCAGCCCGGCCCGAGGGCTGTGGGGTGGCCGGCTCTGGCATCGCTCCCGCAGCTCGTCGGGGTGGGGTCTGCTGGAGGTGGGATTTTTTTGTTTGTTTGTTTGTTTTCGGCGTTGCCATCAGCATAGACGCATCGTGGTGTTTTCACAGGAAAATAAATAAAGATGTCTGCAAACGTATCTGACGTCTGTAGCTGCCAAGCCAGCAGCCTTCATCAATTTTCTGCAAGCTGAGAACCAAAGCAGAGACTAAAGGAGGCGGGAGCTTCCTGCCCGCAGCCCTGCTCCGAGTGCAGCTCAGGAAGCACCTTGGCACCTCTCCAAAATGCCTGGGCTTTTTAAGGCCATTCTCAAAAAGAGCTTGATTTCATTATTTTTTTTTTTATTATTATTATTATGCTGATGAAAGGAGAGAGCCTTTTTGACAAAAGGGTGCCTGAGCAAATGAAATGCGCTGCCGCAGACAAAAACGCTCTGCATTGTTTTAAGGACGGCATGGAAATGAGGACACGGTGAAAAAATAGTCACCGCAGAGATATAATTATGTTCTGTTTGACATACATCCTGCTCGGTGGCGTGCGCCTTGTGGACGTGCACGCTCTCGCAGCGTCACCTGCCCTGGTCTGCAGCGCCGAGCCTGGCAGCAGAGCCCGGTGGAGGCGGATGCGTGCGGGTCCATCTTCAGATGCGTTTGGGATTCCTCCCTGGGTGTTTTGGCTGATTCCTGCCGATCTCTCCCAGCTGTTTCTAATCCAGGGCACGGCGCAGGCGTGGGGACCCCTCCAGCCCCGGGGGGACGGCCAGGGCAGCTCCTGCTCTGCCCTGTGGACCTGGGGTACCCTGGAAGCTGGGTGCCGGGGTGGGCTGTGCCCCCAGAGCTGCTCATCCCCCGGTTACGTTCGGGCTGCCCGTGTTGAGGGTTTGTGTCCTCGACCCTGAGGGCCAGGAGCAAACCGCGCTCGGAAGCTGAGCCGGGCTGACAGGCGGCAGCCCCGAGGTGGTCCCGTCCCGTCCTGCCTGCAGCCCTGGCCCTCCGGCCGCCGGCGTGGGTGCACCCCCTGCCCAGCCCCGCTGCTTGGCCGTCGGTGGCCACGTCCCCTGCCCACCGAGTCCTCCAGCTCTGAAATGAGCCCGTGCTCCTCCCGCGAGGAGCTGAGTCAAACGCTCAGACGCTTCTGAGAATATTTTGGAGGGTTCCTGATTTTAATTGGGTTTACTTAATTATTATTTACTTTGACTGAAGAAACTGTTGTATTTAAATAACACTGCTTTTGCCAAAACGCTGTCACGGAGAAGCTGCTTTCCCTTTAGGAGCCCTCAAACATGGGCTTCCTTCCAAGCCCCTCGGCTCGGCGGCGCGTGGAGCATCGTCGCTTGTGCTCCCGCTCCTTCCCCGGCTGGGAGCGCAGCTCTGTGCCACGGGACGGCTCTCCCGGCCGCGCGCCCGGCAGGCGGCGGAGAGGGTGAAATGGGAGCTTTGTGCTCTTTCCAAATACACCTTTAGCATTCCTTGCTGGAGCCCAGCAGGGCTGAAGGTGTCGTCTGTGAACGTCCTGCGGCCGGTCAGACCCCGGCGTGCCTTGAGGAGAAGGGAGAACAGATCCAAAGAGCATCTGCAGACACGGGAAGGATAAATGACCGAACTCAAGACTGGTGGGGAAGAAAGCTGAACCTCAAGGGATGAGCAGCAGTCCGCAATTACAGACAGCAGCAATAACCAGCAGTTGCACTGACTTTTAAGGGAAGGAGCAGGTAGGAAGGTGCTGGGCAGCTCCGAGGACGGAGCCCAGCAGCCCTGCGTTAGGTCACTGAACCAGCCTTTCTTTTAAAAGCTACAAAGAAATCCAGAGCCTGGGGTAAGCGCCTGTTTGCAGCGAAGCAGCGCTTTCCTCCCTGGTCAGGACCGCTCTTCAGCGTGGGATATTGCGCTGATGTATGTTTTGATGTTGTCTAACGAGCATCTTGTACGCTTCTGCTCTCGCTGCCTGGCGTATTGGAAGGAAATCCGTAGCTGTTACACGGGGGAGATCGGAAAAGCCGTCCATTGGTGTGTGACTGCTTCCTGATTCAAGCTGCTGAATATTCAACCAAAATCTTTTGTGACCTATATTCAGCGTAACTGCTGTTATTGCAGGGTAGGTAACGGAAATGTCAGTGTGAGTACCACAGGACGCGGATCTTGCCTCTGCGTCACGTTGTGCAAAAGGTAATCGGGGAGGGGAAGGAGGCAGCGGCGGTGCGGCAGCCCCCAGCCGCTCTGCCAGCGTCTCCTCGCTCCTGAGTCTCCCCTCAGGGAACTGCTGCTTCCCAAAATCCTGATGTAAAGAGCACGCAGTTCTAAAGAAAATACAAAGTAAAGCCAAGTCCAAGAGGTGGTAAATCCCACCGTGATGCTCGGCACGTGGAGGACCTCTGCTCCTAGGGGCTGCCGGGGCCAGGAGCTGCCCTGCAGCCAGGGCCGCCCCGGGGCCGGGGTTTTGGGGCTCACCCAAAGGTGCGTTTCAGGCTGCGGGGCTGGTGCCGGGGAACCTCGTCCCCCACCCCTCACGTTGCCCCTCAGACCATTTTTCCCCTGTTTGCTCAGCTCAGCTGGTTTTGCGCAGGCAGGGGGTGGCCTGGCGTGCGCTCTGGCAATAAGCGTTGCAGCCCCCCGGCCCCTTGCAGCCCCCCCTGCCCTGCGCTGCCGGGCTCGGGGCTGCGGCGCTGGTGCCTCCCCCCAGCTCTGCAGGGTTCGGGCTTTCCCAGCACCGCAGAGACGCACCCCGGTGAAAACACCGTCCCTTCCGGCACGTGTGAATGATTTTTGCACCCAGTAAGAGTACTTTTCTATCGTTTGGTCTCCTTATTTGGTATTTCTTTAATAATTAGTGGCAGATTTTGTACTTATGTTTGCAATTATCTAAATGCCTCTGGGACATGTTCTGCCAGATAATTGAATCTCCTTGGTATGTGACTGCGAAGATATCGTTGGTGAGCGCAGAAGAGCTGAAGAATGTTTTGCCGGCTTTTGGTGTCATGTGAAGACAAATTAGGTTTTTTCATTTTAAAAAGCTAATGGAAACAAAGCATTTTGCTTTGCTGTCCTCAGCAAAAGCTTTGCTAGAAGCCTGTATTGGAGAGGGAAATACATTGTTATCGGTAATTAACTGGATGTACATGTTAATTATACACAGTGGTTCTTCCCTGGGCTGCAGCAAATCCACGTGCCTGGCTCACAGCTGCAGCGACTGTGGAAGTGCGAGATGCAGGAGGAGTGGGTCCTGTGTTGGGAAGATGGAGCGGGAAAGCAGGGTCTCTGGCTGGACAGACGGACGTCTGCGTGCAGCCTTGCTGCCGGGGGCAGGAGAGGGGGGCCCCGTGCCTGACACCCCCGTGCTGGTGCTGCCTGGTCCCCCGGCACCTCCTGGGTCCACGCAGGGTGCGTGTCCCCATCCCTCGAGCGTGCTCTTAACGCTTCACTTTTTCTGTCTTAGCATATAACGTCGGGATTTGAAGTGCCAAGCGAGGGAAAGGAAACCTCCCACCTCAAGTGCCATTCCTGAGAGTAAGTGCAGAATTTGGCTTCTAAACCCTTCTAATTTAGGGAGATTTGGGGAAATCCCTTCCATCAGCATCGCTATTTCTTGTAGGGCCTGGGTAGGCAGGGGACACGGAGGCTTGGCCCAATGCCCTGTGCTGGCCACAGCCGGGCGCTGTCTGAGCCCGTCCTCAGCCCGAGCTGCTCGGAGCAGACGTGGCTTCCCACGGCGCAGAGCACCTTAGATGCTCAGGGACGGTCAGAAAACGTTTTTCTCACCTTGCCGTGTTTTGGCCAGGTCAAAGCTGCGCTGTCGCTGGCCGGTGAGCTACCGAGATGAGGCTTTGGGGTGGTGCTGCTGCTTTTCCCCCTCGCCCCTAGGCAAGGGGGTCCACGTACCCGAGGCTGGGGGCAGCTGGCAGGGCTGGTGCTTTGCACCCCTGCGAGACCCTCCGGCTGCTTCGCAGGCTGCAGAGCCACCGGGGCGGCTGGGGGCGAGGAGAGCCCCGCCACGCTCCAGCCGAGTAAGCTTGTGTTGTGTTTCGATGTAGGTAATGGAAGAATTGTCAAATCATGCCCAGGAAAATGTAACCAGGGACCTTGGGAGCGGAGAGGAACAGGTAAGAGGTGCCGACCCGCGGCTCAGCCTCCACTGAGACCCCTCGGGGCAGGGGGGAGGAAGGGTCCCAGGGTGGAAGCAGTGGGGGAACGTGGTGCTCCTGGGGAGCAGCTCCCCAAGAGCTGAGCCTGCCGGCCACGGCAAGTGCAGCAGGAGGACTGGAGAAACAAAAAGGCTGCGGTTCCTGTCACTCGTTCAACCTTGGCTTTATCTGACGTTTTCCCCTTCCAGCTCATTCCCACTGCAAAGAACAAGAGGGCCCTTTCCGTAAAGTCTCGGACGGGTGGGGACGGGCCCTGGCTCCCCAGGGGATTTCTCGCACCCCAGACAGACCCAGGTCCCCGTTGCACGGAGGTTGTGCGGTGCCAGGAAGACGGGACTTCTCCCGTGGTCCCGAGAAGGTCCCTGCCGGCAGCTCTGGGGCGGCTCTCCCTGCACCGGGCAACGGCAGCATCCTCCCCGCCGGCAGCTCCGGCAGCCAGGCGTGCTCCGCACTGCACCGCGTGCCTCTGCCCGCTCGCCCTGGTGTCGGACTGGTTTCTAGGTCTCGTGCGTAGGGTGTTGGGGGAGGGAGGAAAGGAATTCTGTGGTGAGGGACGGCACAGGGCTGCTTTGGTTGCAATTTGTTTGAAGTCTGATTTTAAAATCGATCTCAGTCTCGCACGAAGGCAATCGGGGCAGACATCAGCTGTGACGAAGAAATGAAACTCGGTTTCGGGTGCAGCTGGCTCCGGTGTCGCAGGGGCTGAGATCGCTCCTGTGGGCACCCCCGTGCCAGACCCTGGTGCTGCTTCGGTCCCTGGGTGAAGGCAGCCGGCCACAGGGGAGGCTCTGTGCGGAGGACGTGGTCTGCTCCTAGTGAGGGCTCAAACTCAAACAAAAAGAGAAACTGATACAAATCAACCCATAAAAATGAATATGGACAGGCTGGGTCTGCCTCAGCGATAACTCAGCACTGCAGATGTTAACCCAGCCTGCTCTGAGCAATGGCTCCTCTGGAGCCTCAAGTGTCCTTGGGGTTGCCAGGGCTATTGCTTATCTTGCATTACTATTGGATTTTCTCCTTTTTAAAATACGGATGCCATTTGTCTCCTGCTGCATCCGTCTCCCTCACAGCGCCGTGCTGGGCGGCCCTGCAGAGCGAGCGGGTGCTGCTGGGCTCCTGCTGCACCCGTGGCCGTGGGCTTCGCTCCTCCTTCTGTTTCGGTGCTTGGTTCGCTTTTCTTTTAATCTCTCCGTGGCTGGGGCGCCGGTGGGGACCTGCACACCGGAGCGGCTTGTTTATGGCTGTGCCTGCTGGTTGCCTGCGGCCATGGTGCGAGAGGGCGCCTCTGCTCCTGCTCCTCTGGGCAGGTCGGGGCGTTTGATTCCCCCGTGACAACGCGACCGGTGCACGTACCCCTTGGATGACCTCCCCTCCGTGGTGGTCCTGTGGCCACCCCTGCGGGGCAGCTGTGGGGAGGGGACACCCAGGCAGCCCTGTGTGCCCGATGGCCTCACAGGGCAGCTGTGAAACCCCGCAGGGCAGAGCAGCCACGAGTGCCACTGGCACGGAGGCAGCGACGGAGGCCTCTGAGCATCCGTGTCCCGTAGCCTCGAGGTGCATCAGTGCTCCGCGTCCTGCCGGCCCCACCGGGACCTGCCTGCTGCCCCCCGGCCCGTGCGTGGGAGCTGCCCTCACCGGAGGGACGCCCGGCGCGGGGTTAACAGCGTGCCAGGCCCCCGGCTCCCTGCCGAGCCGTCCCCCCACGCACCCCCTGCTCCCGCGCTTCACCCCAGCCACAAAGCAGTTAATATTTGTTGATCACGGCGGCGTGCTCGGCGCTCTGTGCGTCTCTCGGATGCAGCGCGATACTCCCCGGTCTCCAGGGATCTCGTGGCATTTTGCCCAGATGGCATCGGTCTGTGTCTCAAGGACATAACACAGCGCCTACGGCTCAGTGCAGCAGCGCTGGAGTGACAGATGAAGCCGGGGTGCTCCTTCGTCTCTGCTGAGAGGGAAGAAAAGCTCCTGAAAATGCCGGGTCTCCAGCCGGCCGCTCCCTTTCGCCTCCGCGAATGAGCCGGTACCCGGTGGCCGCCCGGGTTGCTTCGTGCGGGGGCAGCGCCGGCCGAGCACGCGGGGTCCCCTCTCCCCGTGGAGGAGAGGGCACGCTCCGCTCCTTCCCCTTCCGCCGGCACAGCAGGTAGGTGAGACGTCCCCACCGTGCCCTGTCACCGCGTGCCCGCCGTGCCCTGCTCTGCTGCCTGCCACATCCCGGCATCATCCCTGCCCTGGCCTGCCTTCACCCTTTTGGAGCGGCGCTGCCGGCAACCTGCCCGCGGCGTGCAGGCAGGCGTGGGAAGGCGTTGCCACTCCCCGGGGAGGGTGGCCCCTGCCCCCTCTGCTGCCTGTCCTGCATTTAGCTGCAGGCAGAGCGGGGGGCCCAGCAGGCGCTGGTGGCCCGGCAATGCCATGGCTCTGCAGCAAGAGGCGAGGGTGCGGCGCAGGACATGGCCAAAGCAGCCGGGTGTGGGGCAGAGGGTGCAGCCGGGGGGCTGGCATGGCTGCCCAGCGCTTGGGTCGGGGCGAAGGTGTGGGCTGCACAGGAGCCCGCACGTTTGTTTTCGGTTGCATCCACCATGTCCTGGGCATCCCAGCAGCAGCAGCGTGGGGAGGGGGCTGCAAACCTGCACCGGCGCAGGAGCTCCCGCTCCACCCACAGCCCGTGCGTGGAGGGAGGCCATGAGCAGCACCCTAGGGACCCCACTCCGTGGGCTCTGGCTCCCCCCGTACCGACTCACCCCCACACTGACAGCACCAGTGTTGTTAAATCCTGCCCTCCTGGGCCTTCGAGCCTCAAGGAGATACGTGTGGTCTCAGCAGGTGGCAGCATGAGGGACAGCTCGGTGTTTTGGGGACAATCGGAGAAGCGTTTTGCTGCACTTGTGACGCAGCCATGGCCGGGTTTGGGGGGTTTCACCGGAGGGAGGGAGGGGGTGTGCGTCCTTCCCACCCCATGCCAGCGGCATGGCCGTGACACCAGCTGTGTCCTTCCTCAGCTGAGTTTTCTCCATGCGTTGGCCGGCTGGAGCCAGTGGGGAGGTGATGATGTCGGGACGGGAGCAGCCCGACCCTGAGCAGGAGCATGCGGGAATGAGCTGCTCTCGGGTGGGAGCTATGGCCACGGGTCACCCGTTCAGTGGCAACGGTGTCTTGGGGAGGGACCCACCATGGGATGATGGGTGACAGCCACTTGTGCTGCCGCGGGGTCCCGAGGCTGATGGCTGTACCTGTCCCCATGCAGGTGGGACCCTGTCGCTACAGCAGCGCACGTGGAGAGCTGCGTTCCCGTGTGCTTTGGTGGGTGCGTGTCCGAGTTTGGGGGGACAGAGGTGACGCCGCGTGCGAGGTGGCGGGTGCGACACCCCAGCCCCGTGGCTGGGCTGTGCACCCCAGCGCTCGGCCAGGCTGGCACGGCAGAGCCGGCCCAAAGGCAGCGAGACCTGCAAGTTGCCTGATCCCGGTGGTTTTCCACCCCTTTTGGCTTTCCTGGAGCGGGGCAGGGCTGGCGTTGATCCCCCTCCCCGTCGGCTGAGCCGCCTCCTCTTGCACCGGCCCAAAGGCCTCGTGATGCTCAGGGAGCCGCAGCGAGCCCCTGTTAAGGCAGCGGCACACGCCAAATTAACCAACAGAACCGAGCACTCCCCGCCGATGGAAATGAGGCACCGGCCCCCTCGAGCCCCCATGCGCAGCGAGGTGCTGGCACGGCCGCCGGTGCTTGCCCACACCCCATGCCGGTGGGAGGCCGGTGTCAGGAGCGGGAGCTGCAGCCACCCAGCACCCCTGCGCAGGAGCCACCGTTCCCTGCCCGCATGCAGCTGATTTAATATGAAATGAAAATTGGGTTTGGTTTTCTCTTCCCCCCACCCCCACACTTTCCTCCGGCGTGTGGCCAATCGAGTGTTCCCTTGCTGCAGTTCGTTAGAGCCCGGCACAGCCGCAGACACCCGCTTCCAGTGGCTGCCATGTGCCGGGAATGCCAATGAAGCTGCCGGCACGCCGCGCGCAGCAAACTGCAGAGCGTGTTTGTCCTGAATGCAGAATAATTAATGGTGTAGGGGAATCAAGTGAGTTACGCTGGAGCTGTTGCCCAATTAGTTTAACTAATTGCAAAGTAAGGAGGGCTACCAGGGACCCGGTGTCCCGGGTGCCCCGTGGCAGCCGCGGCGTCCCCGTCGGCATGCAGACCCAGCCCTGCCGCAGGAACGAGGCCGTACCCGAACCCTCTCTGCAGAGCCGTTTCCATTTTTGCTGTACTGCTCGATTTTCATAGGGACAATTTTCTTATTTATTTATCTGGTTTGTGTTTCTGTGTATGTGCAGAACAAGATTTTTCATTTCAGCCCGTTGATGCCCGGCGAGGGTGTGGCTGGTTTGTAACCCGGTCCTTTTACCAAATACCGCATCCCCCCTTGCCAGGTCTGGCCTCCCGGGCGGTCGCGGTCCCGGTCCCCGCGTCTGCCCCTCCGTGCTGGGGATGTCACGACTCTTGCTGTCCTTGCCGATAGCGTGAGCAGCCCCCTCGCAGGCGTCGAGGGGGAGGTCGCATTGATGGGGGGGGGGGGGGATGTTTGTGGAATTGCCGAAATGTACGTGCCCTGTTACTTTCTGCTTGAAATGAAGCAAATTTCAAATAATGCAAAATTCTGCACTTAACATGGCAGGAACAAACCTTCCGAACCTTCCTGCTGCAAATTCTGGCTGGAAAAGAACCCCCATATATATATACACATGCATTTGTATCTATACACGTATATGTACGTACGTTAGGGTTCCTACATGGGTGGGAGCGTGGGGGAGCGCCCTGCTCGCCGCGGTGCCGCCGGGCTGCGGGACCAGCCCTGGGCTTTGTCCGGGCGGCGCGGCGGGGACGGGTGGGCGCTCGCTGAGTTACGCTTCCCCCCCGTATCTGCTGTGACAGATTACAGCTTGATAGAGCCGCAAACACCGAATAGCAACAGAGGCGTCGATTTAGTTATTAACAAAGGGTGGTATTCAAATGGCGCTGGCACGGCTCCAAGGCGCAGGAGCTCATGAGGAGCGCGGAGGGTGTATTAAATATTCATCGAAATCTTGGCATTTCGTTCCCATCTCTCACTCTCCCGCTCCCTCCCCCCGAAATTATTTGGTTCTAAAGGTTAGAAGCCTACTTCAAAAATTAATTATTTCATTAACACATTATAAATTAGATTTTTACAACTAAGTTTTTTAGGGTCGACGCGAAATGGGTCGTAGTGGCACTTCATCAGGTTTGCTCGTCACGTGAGCCCTGACCCCGGGCACGTGATGGTGCCGACCGATGCTCACGGCAGCATGTGACCCTAAGTGCTACGTGAGCTCAAAAAAAAAAAAAAAAAATTTAAATACAAAAATATAAGCAGGTCTGTCTCCTGCCTTCACCTGCCCTGTTGTAGTTGAGCCGTACCTGCCGCCCGGAGACTGGCGGGTGCGGGGAGCTCCGTGCCGCCGCCGCGCTGCGAAACCCTGCCCTCCAATTTGGCACCACGGCTCCCCATTTGGTAAGTTAACAGATACTTCCAGCAATTAATTGGCGCAGCTCTGCCGGCGCTGCTCATTAGCATGCAGGGCGTGAGCGGGCGCTCCGCCGCGTGCAGCCTCGCACCGCCGCCGCTCCGCGGGAACCGCTCGCCGGCCCCGACGGACCATGGTGCTGCCCTTCGCGGGGGGCTCGGGGCAGGGGGTCACGCATTGAGGTTTGCGTGGGATTGCCGGTGCGTGTCGGCGTCTCCATCCTCTCGCCCGGCGCATCCCACCGCCTGCCTCCGTGCGAACATTGCGATGCTCCACAAAAGGCTCCTTGAAGGCGGGGGTCAGGACGCCCCGCGGCCACTGGCTTTTACTGCCTCCACGCTAGGATTTCAAAAATGACGTGTCCTGGGTGGGGTGGGTTTGGGGGACTGTTTCCCTTTCCTTCTGCATCCGAGGGGCGGCTGGTGCCGGTGCTCACAGTGCCGGTGATCCACGCCTGCCAATGATGCCGCTCAGCCCCACCGGCGCTGGGCTGCTGGTCTCAGACAATGCGGGTTTTATTTCGGCGCTTGGCCGGTGCCTCGGCGCTCCCCGGCGATGTCCCCGCCAGGGGTGGGGCCGCTCGGTCTCCCCTGTGAGCTGCCGTGCGGAAACGGGGGCTGAATCCGTAATGCCGGGAGCGCCGGTGCCGGCACCGCGCAGCCCCAGCCTGGAAGGGGCCGGAGGGAGCCGGCTGCCGGTCGGCGGGCGCGGGCGATGCCGGCCGCCCGTCATTAGGATGCAGGTCCATCGCCATCTCCCTGGAGACCATGGGAAAGGAGGGCTGGGTGAATCGGTGTCTGGTACGGCTGGCAGCCGTGCTGGGAAGAGGGCAGCTGCGTGCAGGCGCTGAAGGGCGCGGATGAATTACTGCCCCTGTTCAGGCACAAGCCTTTGTTCCCCGCGCATTGTCAGCGCAGAAACAGGAGAGAAAAGTAAAATGGCTCAGGCGCAGCCCGCGATGCGGGACAGACAATGGGCCGAGCCCGGCTCGCAGATCGGACCGCGCCGCAGCAGCCGCCGTAGTTTTAAGCATCGGTAGCAATTTTTTTTCTTTTCGTCCTTGAACTAATTATCCATAAAAGCTCTTTTGAGCTGACACTGAGTATGAATTGCCGTTCTGGTGTGGCATTGTAACTGTAGTGATCCCATATTTAATACTCGGGGCATTCCTGGGCTATCATTAGTCCCTTTGTGCCACTGAAGGAAGCCATATGTTTCAGAGACATCTTTAAAGATGCTTGCAGAAACAACAAAAAAAGGGATTTCTGTGTGCTGCTGAATGCGGCTGCCAATCACCCGGCGTCCCGCGCCGGCTCCCTTGTGCTCGCCTGGAATGCGAGGCGGCAGCGGCGGCTTCGGTAAATACGGGCTCGTGTTTGTAGTCGGGATTTGCCGTCTGGGGGAATGAGCGATGCGAGCTTTTAATTGGCACGAGTGTCCGCCCTGCCCCTCTCTCACATTTGCTGGCTCTCCCAAGTCTGACTCTTTTAATGCCATCACGAGGAAGCGGCTTCCGCAGCGTCGCTGCTTGAGAATGATTTTTCTCTGCCACTTGTACAGATTTTTTTTGACTTGCAGCCAGCTGTCCCCGTGAACGAGCACTTAAACAAACAAACAAGTGACCCGGGCCCTGCCGCGCCGCGCCGTCCCCCGGCTCATTTCTCTAGCTCTCCCCGTAGCAGTTTGCTCAGACCCTGTATTTTTATTCGGTTTAATTGGCTCCGTAATAGTTTCGTGGCAAGCAATTCTGCTCCCATCAAAACCTGCTCACGTGAATGTTCCCCTGTGGTTCAGAGGAGATCAGTAATGAGGAAAATTGATCCCCGTCAGCTGCACGGGCCCTGGTGCAGGCATGCGTGGCACGGCTGGGGCGGCAGGGCTGGCCGTGCCCTGCGCTGTCTGCTGGCACAGGGGGTGCGACCGGCGGCCGAGATGGATGTTTTCAGGGAAATAACCCGGGTCGCGCTTGCTGTGAGGACTGTCAGGCTATGGCCACCCCCAGCCCTGCAAAGAGAGGAGGTGTGAAGTTCTGTCTGGCTGCTTTATAACTTACGAGGGCTTTTTGGGTGCCAGGGTCCCGGGGCCTCTGGCTTGGGCAGCAAGCCATGCCGTGGGGAGCCCTGCGCCAGGGCTGGGGCGGCTGCAGACCCCCCGCTCAGGTCACAGCCCGCGCGTTTCCCCGCGGGGCACCTCGGGCTGGTTCCTGGGGTCCCTTACACGGTGCGACTGAGAGGACGTGGTGCAAGCCGCAGGCCAGCTTGGCGTCCCTCCCTGTGCTGTGCAACACGCACAGCTCCCCACGTTGCACACCCACGCCCTGGTGTGCACTCGCAGCCCGTGTCCTCTGCGGTCTCGCTGCGCCTGTAGCTGCAGGCACAGCTCCTGGTGAGCACCAGGACGTCGGTGTCGCCTCTCAGCTGGGCGCCGGACCACCCCCGGGTGCAAACCTCCGGCTGTGCACCGGTTGTGCTGGCTGGCAAGCGGGGTGGCTGAATTCCACTGCAGCAACACCCCGAACTGCAGCAACACCCCGAACTGCAGCCAGAGCCGGGCTGGCCCAGCGCCCAGAGCTGCGGGGCGCCTGGGGGGGCTGGCAGCAAAGGCCCATCTTGAGCACCAGCTCTTGCACCCTGTGCTCTGCTCCTGCTCCTGCTCCAGCTCCCCAGGGAGGACGGGCTCGCAGGGCTGCCGCCGGGCACTTTTCTTTCAGGCTTTATCGCTGCCTTCCAGAGCGGTTCACATGCAGATCGCTCTCCTAAGGAGCCCAGAGCGCCGCAGATCAGCAGAGGTATCCCATGCAAAGAGGGGACACAGCCACCCCCCAGGAGCCAGCTGGGTGCCAGTGCCAGGGACCTTCCCTCAGGACCTTCCCCCAGGACCAGGGACCTTTCCCTGGGACCTTCCCGACTGTTACACTCGGATTCGTGCAGGCGCTCCGTCCACACGGACCTTGTGCGGTGCAGGTCCCGCAGCTGGCTCTGCTTCTGAGTTTGCTTCATCACTGCAGGTGCCACCGACATTAAACATTCAAACACGAGAGCTGAAACCCTGTAGGAAGCCAGAACTCTGCCGAGGGCCCCAGGACCTGTCCGGGCCCCAGAGTTTCCCAGCCCTTGCAAAGCCCGGGTGATGCTGCACAGCACGGGTGGCTCCGGCTGGGGAGCTGGGCACTGCCTGGAGCCGAGCGCGGCAAGAACCACCGGAGAGCAGCCCTCCACCCTTAGCATGAGGAATTAAGAATGAATTCATCAAAAGCTGTTAACAAATGGTTGGTAATTAAGAAGGCCACAAGCAAATGGAGAGTTTGCTGTGTGCGGCCCCCCGGGAGGCTGGCGGGGGATCGGGGCTGGGCTGAGCGGCAGGCGTCCCTGCGATGTGCGTCCTGCTGCGGCAGGCGTGCTTTCGGGGATGCTGCTGCGGGGGAAGGAGTCCGTGGGGCGGACAGCCTCACCGCTGCTCATGCCTCGGGAAGAAGGGCAATGACGGAGGTCCCGGGCTCAGCACGGTTCATTCAGCTAAAGCTGAATTTTCTCACAGAGATCCACGCCTGCTGATTCCTGTCCTATCGACAAGGGACACAAAAAGCAGCTTTTTCCTTTCCCTTTTGCGGCAGCTCCTTGTCTGTCACAGAGGGCTGAGCAGCCCTTGGGTCAGCAGCCGGTTCTGGGGATGGTTCGTATGGCCTCTGCCCCCTGCACGGGGCAGGGATGGACGGGACCCCACGCCGGAGCGAGGGGGACCCCAGGCGCAGGAGGAGCGGGCTCTCAGGAGCTTGGCACACCGGAGGCGGTTTCACAGCTCAGGGTCTGTCCGGTGCTTCTTGGATCATGGCTTTATTTCTCCTCCTGCTCCTCTTCTCTTAGCCGAACGCACCCAGTTCCCGTGGTTGTTCCTTGCACCCTGTTCCCTGGCCTCCGACTGCCCTTGGCTCCCCTCCGGCCCCTCTCTGCTGCCTGCGTCCTGGACATGCATCCTCCAGGGTCGGGGTGCGGCGTTGAGCCGAGCAGGAAGGCAGAGCTTTGCAGCGGTGCATCCCGCTGTGCCTCCCCTTTTCATACCCGAGCCCCAGGCGTTTGTGACCACTGGAGCCCTCTGATGGGCTCTTGCTCCATTTCTGAGTCTGGTGGCCAGCTTGGCTGCTCTTTGAAGGGGCCATCCTGGGCCGGAGGGCTACTGGGCCGGAGGGCTACTTCCCATCGCGTGCGGCGGTGGGGTGGAGGGCGAGGACTGCACCGGGGTCGCTGGTCAAGGCTCTCAGTGAGCAGCTCAGCCCCGCTGCAGCACCGGTGGGGTCGTGGCGATGCCGCAGGGCAACTGCGTGGGGTACCCGCCTGTGTCTGTGTGCTCTGCACGCCGGGGTGAGGCATGATTCGTAACGCCAGCAGCTGCCTGCAGCCGCATCTGTACCGGGCTCCAGCACTGCCACCCCCGTGTCCTCACGGGGACAGCCAAGGCTCAGAGGATGCCAGTGTGTAAAAACCTCAAGCATTTGGGAAATGTGTGTGACCAGCAGCGGAGCCCACCCGAGAGGGGGTCCTGGGGTTGGGGGAGCTGCCGGCCCCCTCGCAGACTTTGTGCTGAGCCTCTGTGCTGCTGGGGGGAAGCAGCTCCGGGGGGTCTGCAGGGTGCGGGGGAGCCAGGGCAGGGAGAGCTCTGCAGGCACCTTGTGCCCAGCACCCCGGGGAGTGCCGGTGCCCGGCACAGGCAGGGCTCGGCCGGGGTGTCCGCTCCAGCCACCCGCCATGAAAGGCCCCGATGTAAAGCTCAGACCAGGTGCTCCACGTAGGATCGTCTCTGTGGGCTTGCTGTTTGCGTCTCATACAGATCTATGTTCAGCCTTCTCTCGTGCCGGAGTAAAACCTGGGGATCCATTTCGTCCCAGGATGCAGTGCCACATGGCGTAGGAATGGATTTAAACCCACGTGGGCAAAGCCCGTCCGTGGTCCTGTTAGAGGACGGTCCCTGTCCGCCCGGCGCCGGGCTCTGCCACTGCCCATCGGGCAGTGTCTGCCGCTCCAGTGCCCCAACCCCTCCGAGCACTTTCTGCCTTGTTTTAAGCGACAGCCTGCCCCACAGCCCCTGCCCCACAGCCCCTGCCAGGCCCCTCAGCACCCCTCCGGAGCCGCAGCCCCCGGCCGCCCCAGGCACAGGGCTGGGGCACCCGCTCCCCCCGCAGCCCCCCGCCAGCCGGGAGGATGGACAGACCCAGACCCCATCTCCAGGCATCCCCATCCGCTCCGCCTGGGCTCTGGGTTCCCCGTCAAACAGCCAGCACACAAAGCAGAGCTCTCCATCTTGATTTAATAAGTATCTGGAAATGTCATAAAAGACGTGATAATAAAATATCAGATGCAGGAAAATGACTAGCCAAAAGGCATTTAAAAAAGGGAAGAGTGTAAACGCAGTAGATTAAGACACTAATTCCCATCCCTTGTATGTTCTCCATCTTCCCTGCGTCTTGACAGACAGAAATAAATGCCCCCTCTCCCTGCGAAGCACTGCCTGCCTCCGCTGCACGGTGACCATGGGGTGCCCACAGCCGTAACAGCCCATTTATTCTCAAATTTGATGCTTTATCACTTTCAAAGGAGCAGCTCGGCTAGTTCATCATGCATCCCCACTGCCAGCACTTGCACTTAAAGGGCAGAGAGAATTCTGGTGGCAAGAGCTGAATTTGATTTTTGATGCGCTGAAGTCTCTCTGCAACTTAAAGACCCGCAATTTGTGCCTTTGTTTAGACCATGCAACAAGGCACCGGGAACAAAGACAAAAACCGAAATGAAAAATAGCTCACCTGAGTTTGGAGGAGCCAGAGGGTCCCTCTGTAACCCAGGCTCTGTGAAAGTAAGCGCTGTGGTTTGTTTTGGTTTTTTTTTCTTGTAAATGTAGCTTTGAACCAAATAAAATGCCAGTAAATTCCCAAGCCCAACACGAGTGCAATAAAGACAGGAGCCAGATCAGCAGCGAAGTGATGGATGTGTTAATGTTTTAATAGGCCAACCACCCCATAAATAATCCGCTCAGTTCTAGAGTAATTGACCTGGTCACGGCGGTAATAAAGGGCCGTCCCCTGGGCTCCTGTTCAAAGGTTCAGCAAACCCTTCCCGAGAAAGTCTTAAGTGGCTTTTAACAATATATATTTTATATTGTCACAGTCTAGTACCCTGCTAATTCCGCAGTCGGTGCAACCACCATCAGCTCAGCTCCGTGGATATTTCAATTAAAAATACCAGAGATGACAACTGAGCGCGACTTTTGCCGGCTGAGCTCTGTGTTTGCTCTCCGGTGAGCGGGGTCCTGCGTGCGGCGCACCCCACCGCCCAGTGCGGCTGGGCGAGGGGGGACGGAGCCTGCGGCGGTGCCTGGCACAGGGGAGCGGTGGCAGGCGGCCAGGCTGGGGCCGCTGCACGGGAACTCACCCGCTGCAGCCAGGCCACCGGGGACGGGTCCGCGGCCGCTGCCACCGGTTATCGCAGGCAGCAGGAGCAGCCGGAGCCCAGCCTGCGCCCAGGGACAGGGGCCGGGGCTCTCCTGGGGTGTTCCTCTCGTGTACTGGGTACGCTGCTTGTGTACTGGGTGTACTCCTGTGGCATACTGGGTATTCCTGTCGTTTACTGGGTATTCCTTTTGCGTAGTGGGTATTCCTCTTCCATGCTGGACTTTCCCGTTCCACGCTGTGTACCACCTTCCAGTGCTGGCACTGGGAGCAGCTTTACTCGGCCCGGGGCAGGGCTGCTGCTTTATTCTTAGGGTTTCTAACCTTTGCCGTCGTGGGGTCAGGCAGGTCACGGCATCTGCAACTCTACCTATAGCCATAGTGTGGTTCTTTCAAATTTTTCTGCGCTGTTAATTCAAGCTTGCCAAAACTCCGCCGTGTCCCAGCAGGCTGGTGTTGTTTTAACCGCGTGGTGCTGCGGGATTTGTCCCACCAGCTGCTTTGCTATGGCTGTGGGATGGGCCAACGTGGTCGTGCTTCTGTAGCTGCAAATAAGGAACACCCCAAACAGCAGAATTATTTGTCAAGTAAAACCAATGGCAAACATCTCCAGCATTGCACCTCCAGTACGAGGATGTAATTAAGTTTGAGGTGATGAGGAAACACCCCCGTTTTGGAGGGCAGATCAGCAGCCCCCCCGGCTGTACGGGCAGGTCTGTTCCCCGCTCTGGCAGCGCAGGGCTCGCAGCGACAGTGCCCATCCTCATCCCTGACCCCAGCGGTTTCTTTACCCCGATGGAAGATGCAGCCGAGGGGGAGCAGGACTGCCCGGCTGTAGCTGCTCTCAGCGGCGGCAGCCCTGACCCACAGCACCACAGCGCTTCCCGTGCCTTATCTGGGATGACTTTTTAATACCATGTAAAACACTCCCGGCTTCAGCCCCGGCTTTTCTACCTACCTGGGATCACTGCTGCAGGCACCCAGAGGCAGGCAGCTGCCGGGCAGCAGATTCACCCCCGCCGTGCATGCCAGCACAAATCGCCGTGCCTTGGGAAGGCTCACGCCGCAGCTGGGTGCGGTAACTAAACTGAACTGTGCCACCTGTAGAACACCATCGTGGTCAAACGTCCCACTGTTCTGTGCCAGCTCCATGCGGTGGGGCCCGGTGCTGAGTCATTTAATGCAATTAGAGCTGCAGTCCTTAGCGCTGGAGGCGCCGCGTTAGGGGTGCAGGGGCCACTGGTGTTCCCCAGCAGACCCCAGCCCTCGGGAGGCTCCCATGCCCCTGGCTGGCTCCGCAGCCGCCTGGGATGTGGGTCCGTGCGGAGGGGAGCCGGCTGGGAAGCCTCACCGGGATGAAGGCTTCGGCGCGGGGCTGGGTGGCTGCAGCTGCTGCAGCTGGGGAAGCAGCAGGAGGGGTTTTGGGGTGCCCCCGACCGTGGTCACTGGACAGCCGCGAGCACAGGAGGCTGGCGGTCCCTGGTTTCTGTGGCGGGCACAGCAGGCGCCATGGCAGCAGGACCTCCGCAGGGACGGGGCTTCAATGGGAAGAGGCATTTCACCTGCCCAGCGCTGCCTCTGCGGGTGATGGTCCTTGCAAGGTGCTATGGCCGGGGGCCAATATCTGAATTAATGTGGAGAGGAAGGGCCCACAGCCGGGGGTCCGTGGGGATCTGGCGAGGGACAGCGGGCTGGCAGGTGTGTTCATGGGATTGCAGTGTTTGGGGGAAATGAAAGCCCCCGTGAGTGCCCACTGGCAGGCGGGGTGCTGCTGCCACCGATCCGGCAGTGCCTGTCTTGGAGAAGGGACCGGTGGCCAAAAGGGGCCAAGCAGGAGAAGGCGTTGACCGTGGCTTTGCATATTTAGTTTGCTATGTGCTGGCACGCTGGCTGTGCTCCACACCCGCTCTCGTGCCGTCGTTGGCGGCGAAGCACCCCCTCTCTGGCCGCCGGGAGCGTGGGCACGAGCAGCGCCGCTTCGCCGAGTTGGCAGAAATCCCGCCTGGGAGCCCACCAGCCATGGTGCAGTGATTGGCACCGTGCTTTGCCCTCTGCTGCTCTGCAGGGACTGCTGAGCCTGGCCTGCTGGCACCGGGGCTCTCTGGGGCTGTTTGGCACCCGCGCACCAGCGGCAGAGCCGCGGCATCCCCTCGCCAGAAGCATCTTTCCTTCTGAAGGTCCCTTCTCTTCCCCGCCTGCCCTCCTGCGCACGCAGCCTCATCCCAATAATCAGAGGCAAATGTGGCTCTAATGAAAAGTAAATTTAATATCCTTGCCCCTATTTTTGTAAATTAGTATAACCGTCAGCTACAGAATAAATGACACCTAATTACTGTTCCGGGAAGTTCACGCAGAAGTGCTTAGCGGTGAGGTGATCATAGGGAAGCACCATCAATGATGGAAAATGAACAAGATGCCGGCTGTAGGAAACTGTAATTACAGAGGACTGACATACTGTGAGCTGTTTATGATAATGAAGTGGTGCATCAAATCAAATTAACCTTAGTTATTTAACACCGAATGCATCGAGGACTTGTCTCAGTAGATGCTAAATCCAAAACCGGAGCGGTCGCTGAAGTCAGAAAAGCGGCTCAAACGCAGGCACGGGCGGTCGCTTTTATTTAAGCGATGGTTAGTGAGCAGCCGCTGCAGCATGCCGGGGCGGCCGGGTTGCGCGATGGCAAGGGCTAGCGCAGGCAGAAAGCCGGCAGAGCTGCTGCCGGCAGCCTGGGATGCCACGGCGCTGCCGGGGAGCCCCACTGCTGCTGCCGGCTGCGCGCCGGCGGGGAAGAGCCCTCGGCAGCATCGCTGAGCGAGCCGCCCCAGCCGCCGTCGCCTCCGTGCCCTCACCATGCGACCCTTGCTCTGCGCTGCGCCGACGGCCCCGTGCTCGCTCGCTGCTGGAGCGGAGCCAAGGCAAGGTCAGTATCCCGCCCCGGGAGGAGGCAGTGAAAGCCGGGGGTGTTTTCCTTTAGTCCGGCGGGGTCTGGCTGCGGGCCAGCAGGATGCTCCCCTGCCCGGTGTGCCGGGCACGCCGCCGGCTGCTCCCGATTTTAGGGCAAAGGATGCAAGTGCCACGGTACTGGTGTAGGAGGGTTTCATTTGCCCATCTCTCTTCCCCACGAAGGCTGCGGTGCTCGCTGTTGGAGGAGCGTTCCCGTCGGGACCCCTTCACACTGACGGGTGAGTAACCTTTCAAATTAACCCAAACACTCTGTTAAAGATTAATGAGCTCTCTAAACAAGGGTCCCTTCTGGGCGCCGGGCTGTTTGCAGTGCTGCACGTTCCTCTTTGCCGGAGGAAGGGATTGCTGTGCCGTAGCCGGGGCTCTGCCGTGCCGGGGATGCCGGCACAAGCTCAGCTGGGCCGGGGGGCTCCCGAGAGCACCGTGGAGAGGGGCAAAGGGGCAAACGCACTTTATGACAGCGGTTCTGTAAATAACGTTAAAAGGCTGTTTGTGTCGGCGCTGTTTCTTTGGTTAAAAGGAGGAGGTAGGAGAGCCCCGGCAGCAGGGACGCTGGCCGGGCTCGGGTCACTCGGGTGCAGGCAGAGCCGGGCTGGCTCTGCGAGGCAGCAGCGGTTGATGCGGGCAGCGAGAAGAGCTGGCAGGCAGGGTATGGGACTGCAGCGAGCAGCTGCCTGCTGGCACGGCTCAACCGTGCATGCACGCTGCCGGGGCAGAACCGAAGGGCGAGAAACTTGCCCTGGCTCGTAGTGTCCGTGTTCTGACAGCCTGCTGGCTTTCCGAGCACCCGATTTGCTTCTGAACATTTTGTTACGGGTTGTTTTGAGTTGGTTTGTATTAGAAAATATTTGCTCAGTGCCCTGCGTGCCTGCTGGGGCCTCTGGGGAGCCATGTCCCTCCTCAGGGAAAGGATTCCTCTGCAGAATTTCCCACTTGTTGGACAACCACAAATTGCATCTCCAGCAAAAGGCTTTCCTCTGTGTAATTCAGTGTTTGATGGATTTTGGAGTACCTGCAGTCAGATTCATTCTGAGTTATATTTTTGCATTTCTTTCTGTTTATTGGATTTTTTTTTTTTAAAAATACATTTCCTGTCTTTTCTACTTTCCAGCAAGAACAGTTTTCACCCACGCACACGCGTGCACACACACCCCCGCACAAGCACAGGTACTCAAACAGGCAGCAAAGGGCCGAGCAGCCGGTTAGCGGAGGCGGGTGACACCGTGGTGGCCCTTTCGGGGTACAGCCAGGCGCTCCCCAATCGCTCCCCCCGGCACGAGTCAGGGCCGGGCATGGGAGCCAGGCAGGCACCAGCGGGCCGGGAAGCCAGCTGCATGGCGTGGCTCCCTGCCGGAGCGCGGGATCTTGCCCGGCGTCGTTTGGAGTCGCACCGAGCTGCGCTGGCGCTTCTGCGAGCCCTCCAATGGTCAGCCCTGCACTGGCAGCTCCCCTGCGTATAAATGAGCCCCCCAGGTGTCATCCCAACAATTCCTCCTCTAATGCTGCCTTTGAGGCCTGGTTCATGGTGGAGGGCGCCGGCTTTTGCGGTTATGAGTTCATTTTGCTTCTTTCCATCAATATGAAAATGCCTTGCGAGTCCTGAGAGTTAATCGCTATTGTAAGGGAATAAAAAGAGAGGAGATTTTCTCTAATCCCCTTTAAATGGCCTCCAAATGAGGGCTCGAACAGAGATGACTAATGACAGACACGATTAAACTAATTTAGTAGGTGAAGCTTTGATGGGAGCCCTCCCAAGCCCAGGTACAGCCCTGGGGGGCCGTGCACTAACTCTCCATGCCGCAGATGCAGACCTCCTTGCCGTCATACTGGAATTAAGCAAACTCATTATTTTTTGTTTTGTTTTGACCAGAGGATTTCCTTTTTTTATTGAAAATATTTTTGCCTATTTTCTGCAAACCTTTTACTTGCCACTGCCAAATATAATCTCACTAATGGGATACTAAATCCAGATTCACTTAATAGCCAGCTACATCCCTCATACTTTATCCAATACCCCTCATCAAAGGGTTCCCTCTGAACATGCATTTGTCTTTCAAGAACTGATAACAGTAATGAAACATAAATTCGATGAAATGTGTCTGAGGACCTCTCCAAAGAAGCTGCATTCAGCTCTGGAAACCTGTCGTAAGCTACAGTACCAGGCGCAGGCTGGCTGAAGTCCGGTTCCTTTCGGATAAAGCACGACCGCAGCGCCGTGCTGTGCGGGGAGCAGGCGTCGAGTGGACGCAGCCCTGCAGTCGCTGAGCGGGCAGAGCCCTGCGGTCGCCGAGCAGGGCCCGTGGCCTGTGTGCCCTGCGGCTGCCGGTGCGAGCCCAGGGCAGCACCGGGTCTGTTCTGCAGCGCTTATGCTGCGATGCAGCTCTGGGGTGCGAACTCTCCCCCATAGGTAATTTCCTGGCAGAGCGAAAGTCTTGCAAGGCCGATGTGAAGCCAGGGAAGATGCCTGTGAAAGACTAAGACGATGATGAGGTTTGAATTCAGGCTCCACTTGAACGACTCCTGAGACACCTCCTTTTGTGGCCTTGGGCAGCTGCGGAGCTTTCCCATGCTCCTATCCTCCAGCAGGCCATGCTGCTTATTCCTCTGGGTCTAGAGAGCGTAAATTAGCTACAAATCATGAGATATTGTAAAAAGTTGAATCTAGCTGTTCAAGACCGTTGTTGTTATTAACACATGCTACTTTCAGAATGTCGTTACGTCAGGGCACGAGGATTCCCAGCAGCACTCTTCCCGTCCAAAAGGCACGTGTGTCCTGGCTGTGGTGCCGCTGTCGAACCGAAGCCATCAGTGAAAGTCAGTACGAGGCGGTCAAACACATTGGCACGGCAAACAACGCCCGTGGCTCGGCTGGGACTCGCACCCCTCGGTGCATTACTCTTTTGTAATGACTAACTGCCGTCTGCAGCCGGCAGAGCAGGACTCTGCTCAGCCCTGCTGCTCCTCTGGTACCAGGGGTACCTTTATTTCAGTGTCCACCGTTCTCGGTCCACACGCGGGCACAGCTCCGCTGGCAGGTGGCATTGCCGCAGCGGGGATCGCCTCGCCAGGGACAGCGCGTTTGCAGCAGGACGGGGGGATTGCAGTAACAGGGGATATGTGTGTCAGGAGCGAGGACTTCAGGGGGCACTTGCAGCAACGGTGGTGGAGTCCAGTTGTGTGGACATGTTTGGTGTGGTGAATGAGATGCACAGGGTGAGCTGTGTGCTGGGAGCAGCCTCCGGCCCTCGGTGGGGTTAGAGGGAAACCTGCGTCCCCTTCGCCAGGAGAGGGTCAATGGGAGAGCTCCTCTGGCCGCCTCTGCTGTGCTTTACTGTGTGCCGCTGCCCTGGCCTGTCCCCGTCACCTCCTCATCAGGCGCATGCCAGCCTCCAGCCGTCGCCTGGGCACCTTCCCCGGCACCGCATTGCTCCTGCTGCCCATCCCTGGGCCCGGCCCCTGCAGCACCCTCCTGCGCAGGACGCGGTCCCGCCGCCCTGCTGCTCCTGGGGTGCTCGCTGGCCTGCCCTCATGTCGCCAATGCCCTCTTCTTTTCTTTCTTCTCTTTCCCTTTCACCATGGTTGTGCCTTTTATGAAGCTTCCCAGCTGCGACGGCTGGGTTTTCCCTCCGCCGTCACACCGAACGCCATCCGGTCTGAGCTCCCAAGCAGGACGACGGCATCCGAGGAGCAGTGCTGCGCGGGCGCACTGCTGCCACGCCGGGTGTAACTAGTCCTGCGCGTTACCTTGCATCTCCTGCGGTTCCGGTGGCACGCAGTCGCTCCTCTCCTGCCTCACCCCCGGCGACTTCGGGAATACCTCAGGCTCTGGCGCAGACCCTGAGGCCGCACGTCTGTCCGCCTCCTTCCTCCCTTAACCCAGCGCTTTGCTTTCCCTCCTCTCCCTGAGCCGGTCTCTCTTCCCTTTGCGTTAAGGATTGCCCTCGCCTGTGCCCGCGTGTCACCCCTTCCCTGAGTCCTTGCGGGAAGCTGCAGCCTCTCCTCCCTGCCGCTCCGGCAATACGCCCTCACCCACCAAACCGTAATCTGCTCTTACAGAAAATGAACAGCAACAGATCCCCTCCAGGCCTCTTAAAATACCAAAACCTGCACAGAGAACAGTGTAAGAGCACGCAGGACAAAACCAGGGTGTCCCGTCCCTTCCCTGCAATATTGGGAGTGATTAATGTGACACTACTGCTGTCCATCTTGCTTTTGTTTAATTATCATTTTCGTATTGTTCGTGTCTCTGGAGACCCGATCTGGCGGGAATGGCTTGATGGATTATGTATGAAATCCAGGTCAACGCGTCCAAGTATTACTGCCTCGTAATTTGCTGCGCCACAGAGGCCAATATAGATGCCTTGTGTTATTAATTATACCAATATATTTTCATGAGTAATGTGATTAATTAGGCTGTATATATTACAGTTGCGGGCCTGTTCTGTTGCTGTGTTTGTTCTTGGATGGCGGTGGGTGGCTCAGCGAGCAGGCAGCAAAATCTGTAGCTTGGGCTCAGTCTCATTCCGTCTCTTCCAGAGCGTTCAGGGGAAAAATAAAACTCCATACGCTGCACTTCGCGTGCCAGGGAGCCACGAGGCAGCGGGGGAGAGGAAAGCGGGGCTGCCTCCAGCCACGGTCCTGGGAAGGGACGGGCACTACCGGGGCTCACCGGGCTGCAGCTGGCACCTGAGATGCTGCCCAGAGCTGGCTGCCGGGCTGCAGCGTCAGCTCCCGGCGACCGGGCGAACCCTTGGCCGTGGCAGGATGAGCAGGGAGATGCTGAATGGGCCGGAGGGGCCCTGGCAGGAACCCTGCCCCGGGGCTGCCCGCACCACCCCGCGCCCGGGGGCAGCCAGGATCCCACCGCCCGGGCTGGCTCCCACCGGCGTCTCAGGGCTCAGCCCCGCGCTGGCCTTGTTTTTGGCACTGCAAGGGTGAATTACACTTGAAATGAATCACAGAGACTCATCTGCTCTCACTGAACTTCTTAAAAAGTGCATCAGCGAAGGCACTCCTGTAACTCATTTTTATTTTCCCTTTACAAGCTCAAAGTATGGCATCTAAACCGTGCTGAGTGTGCTCCTGTGCCGCTGGCCTGCGACACCTCCGGGGCTCGGGTTCACACAGCGGTTTTAGCCTGTCACAGGCGATACCCTGATAAGCTGTTGTCAGTCTGCACGGCGCGAAGACAGGATGAAGAGTTTGCAGCTTTGCTGCGGTGTGAAAACATTCACAGAAAACCAGATTTTTGACAAAAGCAGCGGCCTCCCCAGCTTGCCGGGCGCGTTTGCTTGGTGTCGGGGCTTCAGCCTCCCTGGCAGCCCATGAGCCGTGCCCCTCGCCGTGTCACAGCTGGCACTGGGACCTGGGAAGTCTGTGGTCCCCAAGCCCAGCATCACCCAGCCTCTGCAGAGCGCAGTGCTGGCCGGCCGCAGCCGGGCTCTGCCGGGCTTCCTGCGGGGTGAGAGGAACCTGCGCCGTGGTTTCTGCCTCTCGCCCCGAGAGCTCTGCTCCCGGCATCACAGCGGAGCTGAAACCTCTTCTGTCTTTTGTTTCCATAAAGGTCAAAGAAGAGTCATCGTCCTTTAAGTGCCAAGAAGAGGCCTTCCACCTTCTGGTGCAAGAAGACTTTGAACAGTAAGGCAGCTGCTTTTTCCTCCTGAATGGTCGCTGCTTGATTGCATGCACATTGATTTTTTTTCTCCAGCCATTTTTCCCTTCTTGTCACAAGTTTGATTGCAAGGGTTTGTTTCTTTGCTTTTCATGTAATTGAGCCCTGGTGGTCACACAAACAGTCACGTCGGTGATGGGGGATTGTCCTGTCCTCCCGGTGATGTTTCAAGATCTCGAGTTGCAATTTTCCCATCAAGTTATCCCTTCAGTGGGAATGGCAGGAACCAGGGGAGGGCAGCCCTGGCTTCTCTGGAGCCTCACTGACCCTTCTGGGAGCACCTGGGAGCCCTTCTTGCAGAGGCAAGGGCTGAATTGCAGCTCCACTGACCGGTGGTCCTGCAAGCACCCAGCCTGGGGGTCAGGGCGGTTGTCAGCCAGCAGGCTGGGTGTCCCATTTCCGTGTGGTTTTACCGTCTCACTGGAAGGGGGTGACTTGTGCGCCCTGGGGGACTGAGGACAGCGAGCTGGCAGGCTGCAGGATCAAACCCAGTGTAATTAAGGCGGGCAGAGGCTGCTCCAGGTGGTCCCCTGCCTGCATCCCTGCCTGCAGAGGGAAGCAGGTACCTGATCCCGTCAAAGTTTCTGACATTTCCAGAGCGCTCTTCTTGCACCTTGGGGTGAAATCCAAAGCGTTTGCAGTGCTTTGGTGGACCCCGGGGGAGGCAGAGCCTCCGGTTGCTGTGTCACCAGCCGGCTGCCCTGCGCGGGAGGGTGGCAGGGCCCTGTTGCGGGCTGGCTCACAGCCGAAGCGGCAGCCAGGGGATGTTTCGCTGCACGGTTTCATACAGAGGCGGAGAGCGGCACAGACACATGCCGGGTCAGCTGCGGCTGTTTGGCTGCGCAGGACCTTGATTTAATTATGCCAATGGTTGCAACTGGCACCCAGCCTGACATGTGCAATCCCTGCCAGGTCGCTGTTACGGATCTCCAGAAGCGCTGTCTGTCTGCGGCTCCCTGCAGCCGTCGTTCCCTGCTCCCTGTGCCTCCCAGCCCAGCGCAGCCACGCGGTGCCGAGGAGGCTCATTGCCCCCGCCTTGGCGCGGCCAGCAAAGCCCCGGTGCAGGGGCTGTTGTACTGGCAAAACTGTGCGTTAGCTGGGATCGCTGATCCCGCACAGGAGATGGGAAGAGACCCTGCAGCAGCTCTGGGATGGCGCACACACTTTTTGCACGCCAGGAAAGGTTTGCTGTCTTGTGCGCTGGCGTGCGGAAATGTACCTAAGCATGGCTGTAATGAAATGGCAGAAAAGTCGCAGCAAGCGCGGGATGGTGGGATTGCCTGGTGCCACCAAAAGCTGCCCGCGCCGGTCCTGCGCTGCGGCCACCGCACCCATCCCCCTGTACCTGGGCAGGGGGTGCAGGAAGCCCGGGAGAAGTGTGGTGGCACCATGCCGCAGCTACCGGCAGCTGCCCCGGCAGCAAGGTGACAGCCCACCGGCACGGTGACAGCCCACCGGCACAGTGACAACCTGCCGGCACGGCGGGGAAATGGAGCAGAGTCAGCCATAAATTAGGCACAATGAGGGCAGGCTGGGACACAGCAGCCGGGCTCGTCACCGACGAGCTCTCTCTTCAGGTCCTGCTGCGCATTTATTTGTTTGTTCCGAGCTATGGGGAGTGCGAATGCCCCCTCTCCAGCAGCCGAGGGCAGGCACAGGCGCTGGCTGGGCTCTCGGTGCCCGCGGCTGCGCGGGGCTGCACCGCTCCGGGGGCTTCCATCAGCAGCGTGGCCCCGTGGCATCCCGCTTCCTTCTGGCCGGGGTGGCCGGTGCAAGCGGGACTGAGCCCGAGGTTTCAGCCCTGCCCCACGCGTGGGGAGCAGGGCTGCGCCAGCCCACGTGGAAGCGGCCGTGGGCAAGAGCCTGTCCCAATTACAGGCACAGTGTCATCCACAGACAAAAGCAGCATTTGTGTTTTTCATCAGGTCCTGAAGTAGCTCGCGCTGCGGTTCTGAGTCCTGCATCTCTTCCCTGATACTGGGATGCACCGGGAGGGAAATAATGTGACTGGGAGCCCTGCCCTGGCCGGGGGGGGCCGGTGTTGAGTTTGGACGGACGTGTGTGCCCTGCGCCGTGTCAGAGCATGGTGCTCGGGTCGTGGTGAAGATGATGCCCAGCTCTGCCTGGAAGGCACTGGGGAACTCAGCAAGAAGTGAAACCTCCCCGGGATGGTCCTGCCCCAGGGATTCAGCCATGAGCCAAGGAGGAGCCTCCTTTATTCTACATTTAGTTCCTGGGATTGACCCCCTCCCCCTGGGACAAGCCCATCGCTGAAAATGCCTTTTAGAAGCGCCGGTCACAGTCAAAATTAAATCAGAAAATGAACTACTACTCAAAGTGACTTGGAGTTGCTGAAGATTTATATGCTTTGGGCAGCTGGAGCTCCATTTGCCGGGATACCTGGGGAAGCCTCCGCCACTAGCCCACCGTGACCGTTTGCAATTTCACACCACTTTAAACTCGCTCTCGCTGAGATTGGGGAGATGAAAAATGTCTTTATTAAGGGAAGTCACAGGTCCCTGATTGGCTGCTAAATGTGTTTTAATGTGAGCGGGGAGGGCAGGAAGGGTGCGAGGAGGGGGAGCCACGTTGGTCACTGAGCTCCCACGGGAGCCTGGCAGGGCACAGCAACTCCAAACAAAGGATTTCATTTGTTTTTCCTGCTGCTTTGACCAGCTCGAGACGGTTGGTGGCATTTACTTCGGGCCAGCAAGGTGGCTTGTGAGGTCTCCATCGTGCCACGGTTCAGCGGGCGTGGGAGGAGGTGGCCTCCGCTCTGCCGCTGACGTGCTGGGTTCAACACAGAGCTGTAAAGCGCGGGGATGACGGAAAAAGCGTGGGGCTTAGGTGTCCCCGCAGGCCAGGACTCGGGTGTGCATCCCATCACCCATGCAATGTTGCAGATATTCCTGCTCCCTTCTTTTGCGGCTCTGTTTGTTCCTTCTCCATAAATCCGGGGCAGTCCCATTACAATGCTTCCTCCTGTTCCCCTGCCCCCGTACCTGCCCAGCTGCTCTGCAGGGAGGTCTCCCAGACCCACGAGCACCCTTTCCTGCAGAGACAGCAGAGAATATCCCCAAGCACTTGTTTGTTTCTCACTGTCTTTATACGTTAGAGCATCTCCAGCTGCCGCGGTCCCGCTGTGTCCCACCCTGGCTGAGGCATGCCTTGCGGGTACCGGTTCACCTAAACCGCGCTTACCGAACACAGGATACGGTATCGGTAGGAATACGAGTCTTTACTGGTGGGATCCAAACCAGGCAGGGTGCAAATGCTTACAAAAGCCATAAATGAGGAAAGGAAAACCTGCTTGGGAGGGCCTCGCTGGCGATGCCTCCCCTCGCTGTCACCCGATGTGATCGTAGGGATGCACCCAGAAGTGCTCGGGCTGTGTTACCAGGGAGAGCAAACCCCCACCTCCTGCGGGCGGCTCTCAGCAGGGTGTCCGCGGGGTCACTCCCCTGCGATTGTGCAACTGTGGGGGATGCCGCCACGTTTTGGAGACAGCGTGCCTTTTGGCGCAAGCCCTGGTGACGATCGTGGGCTCGCTGGGCTGCTGTGCTCCATCTGGACCTCCTGAGGGTGTGACTCCGGCGGCATCTCTTAATGAGTGACCGGCTGTACACAGACATGCGTATGCACATGTGTGCAAGGTGCTTTGATGATTTACTCAGTTAAACACACCGTTATTTGTGCTCCTACAAACACCAGGGTCTCAGTGACCGATCTCCCGGGCGTCCCGCGATGGCTCACACCTTGAGCAACTCCCATGCGTGCGTACGGCAGGCGCGGAGCGGCGCGGGGAGGTGTTTGTGCTTCCCGCGGCTCTTGTTTCTCCAGCAGACCTTTGTGGGTATTCACTCCCTAATGATCTTTTATTCTTGCATTTGTATCTTTACTCCAGGAATCATGCACTGAACCTGGAGCGAAGTCAAGCACAGACCCTCCTCCCCACTCATCCAGCCGCACAGTTTACAAAAGGCTCTGTTATTATCCCCGCATCCACACTCTCGAACCCTGTAATTAGATGCTTAGCCTATGATTGCCCCATTGTCCGACGGATGGGTTTAATCATTCTTTTCTCCTACAGTGGCAATTTTGTTCCAATTAATTATTTCAGTTTGAACAGCAATAGCTGGTTGAGTTTAGAGAGAAATTAAAAGGGTAGAGAAGGATAATGAAGAGTGAGTTAACTAGGGAGAGGCTGCGAACAGGGCTGTGCGTATGCCTGCTGCTCTTCCAGGCTCTCGCTTGCTCCCCAGAGAGCCTTCCGGGGCTGGAAAATGTTCTCCCTGGAAACGAGGATCCTGCGTGCCACAGGAGCGCTGCCTGGCTTCACCCCTGCCCGGGAGGTTCGTTACTGGGTCTGATGGAAGCAGGAGGGCACGCTCACAGGCCAGCGCGGGAGGGATAGTGTTTCTCATTCAGCTTTAATCAATGTGTCTTAAGCCCCGGTAGAGGCAGGGCAGGTTTTGGCTCGCTGTGCTGTACACCTTGTGTTTTCCTAGCCAGCGAACACGCGTCCCGGCTCAGTCCCAGCTGAACAGGACCTGTAGCCGCTTCCCACGAGACTCTCCCGGGAAGCAGCTGCAGAGGGGCGCGATGGACCGGGGGGACCTGTGAAAGCAAAACAAGGTGCAAGAGGAAAAAACGATGTCTGGTCCAGCACTTGCATGTCAGCACCTCCTGGGAAAGAGGCAAAGCTCTGTGTAGTCCTAGTTCTTGCCAGACGCTGGACGGTTTGGAGCGCAGCGTTGCTTTCTCCACGTGAGGAGAAGCAGCAGGCTGGGAGCTGGCTGCTGGTGGGAGCCCGGAGCTTTCCCAGCCCCGCATCCCTCCCTGCCTGTTGAAGGCAACGGGGCTGCCTGTCAGTGGCACTCCTGGCTCTGCCGTGCCTGTGTTGTCAGCCACGCAGCATGTTCGCAGCAATCTGCAGAGCAACATCTGGTGGTGTTCCTTCCCGCCCCGAAACATCTGGTCGCTTGGCTAGCTAACAGACACAAGCTGCCACGTGAGGGCCAGACGCACGCAGCACATCCCACGCTCCTGGTTTAAAGTGCCACGGAAAACGGGACCGGGAAGGAGCGATGGCGTGTCCAGGGACGCTCAGCTGCTCCGTTGTCCTGGAGTCCCTGTGACAGCGGGGCTGCGCTGTCGCCCTCCTGCCCGGCAAAAGCTGCTGCTGCAGCTGTGCCGGTGGAAGCAGCGGCTGGCAGGGCAGGAGCAGCGAGCGCAGGGCAGGCAGTGGCTGGGCACGGCGGCGAGGGCAGCGGCATAATTTTGGATCCGTTCATGGCTCTCGGTGCAGCGTGAAGAACCAACCAGAGCCACAGCACCCCTGTGAGTCCATCTTAAATGCTTCTGGCCTCGATGACTTTTAGACAGCCATGTTTTCCCTGTTGGTATGGGCAGCAATTAGCCCACGCCCAGCCCTGGGTTTAGTTTACCCAGCTCTGGTCTGGCTCCCGGAACAGGAGGGGTTTTGCTTTCACGGTTGCTGGCTGGGAGGGAACCTCCTTCGGTCTGGGGTCTGCTCTCCGGCCTCGCCGGCCAGGGCAGGGGCTCAGCACCACCTTGGATACCCAGCCCTGGTGCTCAGCCTCTTGCATGGCCGGTGCTCCACGAGCTTTGTGTCCCCAAACCAACCCAAAGGCGGGGGCAGAGAGCCGGGGCACGCTCGGGGGTGCAGCTGGAGGGGGATCCACAGCGGCCGCTGTCCTGGCCGGTGCTGGAGCACCCTGTGGGGAGGTGAGGCTCGGGGGAGCTTTCTCGCCGTGCTAGACTGACCCCAGACACTGCTGTAAGAGACATTAAATTACAGCCAACGGCAAACCGCGATCACCAAATCACTCATTAATTCGGTGGAATTACTGGCCAGCACGGGAGCCGTTCTCAAGGTGATTTGGGATGCGACTGATTTGGATTTTAAAAAATTAAAAAAAAAAATAATTAAGGTTAGACAAGGTTTTGAAAGGAGAGAAAAAAAAAAAATTAATGCCTTTCAGGAGCTACAAAAATGCTGCCTGTGCAATTCATGTATAATTCAATGAATTCCAGAGTAGTTTGAATATTTAAATTATGTATGATCAAAGCAATAAAGAAATCTGCATTTCCTCACTCCAAGCCCCCCAGACATAATGCTCCCAAGCGTCCCCTCCCCAAAAGGCAGCTCCTTGCTTCCACACTCCCAGATCTATTGAGCCTCGTTGCTCCAAAGAAATTGAGTTCGACTGGAAAAATACGGCCGTCAAGTGCAACCGCTGTTCTTTAATAAACCCGTGATGCATCGCATCTCCAGCCAGCGCCGTTGCCAGGGCGATGGTCATTGCCGCCGCCGCAGGGCAGGCCTGGAGAGGGGTGATGGGCACGGCGCGGGGGCGAAGGAGCCCCCGGCGCAGGCAGCCCCGCGCTGCCTGCAGCAGTGGCTGGGTAAGCGAAGCTCCCGCAGGGCAGGATGGCGACAGGCAGCCGAGTTCCCACCGCCGGCGCAAGAGGATGGAGGGGTCTCGTCCGCCACCGCCGCCTTCCTCAGGGTCTGCAGAGCGGCAGCTCCGGCTTCGCTGAGCGTCCCCCTGCGTTTCTCCGTGGGCCCTGGGGTTGTTGGTCCCGTCCTCCAAGCCCCCATGGAGGTGTCTGGCTCCTCTCCCAGCTCCTGTGCTCCTGGACCGGGCTGCGGCAGCTCCGCTCCTCTGGCTGTGGCCATGGCCAGCCGGGCCAGGAAAAAAGAAATAAAAAAACAACAAAATGCTCCCTCTGCCCCCCTCCTGCCCCTTCTCCAGATGCTGTAAATTTTCATTAGTATTCTGTAATTTAATGATCTATTCCCAAGAGAAAATTAGTCTTCACTTTACAAAAAAATCCCTGTTAATTTAAGCATAATAGTAGGAGAGCAACGTGAGTGTTGGAGCCCCATCCTGCACCTCCCGCTCCTCCCTCTGCGCAGCCTTGCAAAGGGCAAATACGAGGGAGAATTTTAATAATACACTAAAGTCCATTTGAAATCTCCCGACGAAGACTGCAAAGAGGTTCCTGGGGGCAAGAAAAGCAATTTCCTCCTGAAACAAGAGGTTATTTTGAACCAGGCAAACACACCGATTCAGCTGAAGGTTGATGCTGAAAGCCTGGGAGAGGCAGGAACGTGCCCGGCTTGCCAGGCGAGCCACCAGCGCCCGCCCGGATGGCAGCCGCTGCCGAACTGTCCGGCTTTTAAAATGTCAGCCGGTGCCAGGGCCCTGCAGCATGCTTGGCAGAGCGGCCCCGGGCAGCACGCCCCTCCGCCAGCCGAAACATGGTCCCTGGGTTAGAGACGTGCCGCGCCGGCCCTCGTTCGGAGATGCTGCGGGTCCCTCGGTGCAGACCCAAGGCTCCAGGCTCTGTGCCTGCCCACCCTGCCAGCGCTGCCCGCCGCAGGACGGGACCGAGAACGTCTCTCCCCCGCACACTTGCCCTGCTCGCCCCGAGTGTGGGGTGTAAATCCTGCGCGTCAGCCGGAAGCCATCTCCTCTGCAGGTATTGAGATAGATGATGGTGCCTTTGCTCATTAGAGGCTGTGGCAAAGGGTAGGTGCTGGGAGTCTCCATTCCGGGGAAGAGCTGCAAGGGGAGTTCATTAACTTGAAAAATTGGGTCCAGAGGGCTCGTTTGTCTGATATCAGTTCACTGTTTCTTGTCGTAATGTGGAAAATGAGGGAGGGGGATCTGAGCCTCTTCTCAGTGACCGACTCTTTGATTTACCCTGTTCTCATTCATGTCCTCTCTTTCAAATTGCCTTTAATACTGTTTATTTTCCATAGGTCTTAAGCCTATCCGTGTGGAACATAACCCTTTGCTCCCATGACACTGCGCTTACGGGACACATCAGACGCCGCTACACGTTTTTTATCCTAGCACTACAGGGCGTTCTAAGGGGCCACGACACTGTCCTGGTGAGTCCAGGGCGGTGCGAGAGCAAAGCCTGGGGAGGATGGAGAAGGGGGCTTTGGGCTCTTCATCCACCCCAGCAGCCAAAGGCCGCTGCCGGTGGGCCAGGGAATCGCAGGGTTCAGGGCTTCACGCCCTGTCCCTGTCACAGCCTCGACTCTCACCACGGTGGATGCCACCGTCCACCGTGGCCTCGGCACGGCACCCGCTGCAGGGCACTGCCGTACGGGCTCACTCCCTGGTTTTCCGCAGGAGCCTGGTTTGTGTCCCCCCCGTTGCGTCCCCTCGTTCCCCGGGGTCATGGCAGGCGGCTGGCGGGCAGAGCCTTCTCTGAAATGTCAGGCACGGCTGACCCCAGAGCTCTGGCATGACCAAGTGGGAGGTCACCTTGTGCAGGGAGGTGCCCGACGCTCTCCGCATGGCGAGGCTGTAATGTCAGCTGACCGCTTACTCGGTGATTTCCCTTGGTTTTCTGAGCAAATTTATGGCAGAGACGGTTGAAGGACACCCGCCCTTGCGAGGCGGCCGCCCCTGAGCTGTGCAGATGCAGAGTTCCCCGCAGATGCCCAGCTGCCGTCCCGAGGCTTGCCCCACGCAGGGGCTTGCTGCCAGGCTCACCCGTCCTGAGCACCGCCGCCGTGGCAAGCCGGGCTTTCCGCAACCCCGCTGGCTGCGTGCCATCGCCTCATCACCCCGGCGCCCGCCGGCGCGCAAACCCATGCCAGATCCGGCTGAACTCCCCTGAAGGCCAGGCTGAGCTCCCCTGCCTTCCCTGAGCGCTGGCTAGCAGAGGCAAGAGCCGCTGGTGTGAGCCCCCCAGAGCCCCCCAGGCTGCGGCCGGGGCCAGGTCCGCACCCCTACGGAGGGGTTTATGGCTCAGGGGATGCAGACGCTCTTGCTCCAGCCGGCGTTGCAGGGCAGGCTCCTGGCGTGCCTCCCTCCACCCCGCCTGCAGCCAAACTGACAATTAATAAAAAGTGTTAACCGCCATCACGTTAATTGCATCGAGCGATTAATAAAGGCAGAGTTGTCAAACCACATCTGAGTGGAAGCCTGGAGCAGTCCCCTGCCCACGCGCTCCCCCGGCCTGCGGCAGGTACCGGTGGTTGTGTCCCCGTGCACACGGGGAGGGGGGCACGCTTGCGGCCGAGCCCCCCTGGAGAAGGTGAGGGTACGGGCTTGGCCCCGGGGGGCTGCCGGGCCCCGGCCAGCGTTCCTGCCTCCCATCAAACGGGAGTTTAGCATCCCTGCTGATTGACACCAATGTAAATAATGTTCTTGTGGCAGCCAGCCGTTCCCCGCGATGTTGTTAAATTAAGAGGGAAATCTATTTCCCGTTTGGAAAAAAAAAAAAAAAACAGGCGAGCGAACTCAGTGTTAAATATAGATATATGATATGTAAATGAATCTGACAACTGAGTGAATAAAAAATGAAGGTTTAAATTATTGAAGGGTAGGAGGAGATGGCGCATGCAAATAGCGTTTATGTGGAAAGAGGCAGCTCTCTGAACGGGGAAAGGAGGTTTTGAAACATAATTATTTCTTTTAAGAAAAGGGCTACATATTAAATAAAAGCCAACAGAACCGGCGCATGTTTATTTCAAAGGCCTTCCTTCCCTTCCTGTCACTTTATTCTCCTGGCTTTTTTTTTCTCCCCCCTGCAAAGCAACGAGAGAAACTGAAGGCTACTGAATATTTTAGCTTTAATTAAAATAAGATAAATTAAGTTTTGATTGCTACACGAGAACGAATGAGTCCCAGAGATGGCCGATTACCGGCTGCTATTGCGAGGGCTGGGAGAAGCTGTTTGCTAATTGATTTAGTGGGGACGGGGCTCTTCGGCCTTCAGAGCTGTCGCAATCGCACCCCGGTTTGTCACAACCCCTGGAAACAACGGTGACTCTCGGCACGTTTGCAGAGATAGCGTGGACTTAATTTAAATGGAAAAACACCTGCCTCGAGATCTTCGCCTGCCAGAAGGACTGAATTACACTTAAACTGTGAAGACACCGGCTGCTGTTGCCCTTGTTCCACCCCGTGTCGCAGGGACCGCAGGGGCAGGAACAACGGGGAGCGCGGGGCCGGGCTGAGCTGGCTCGTCTGCCCACAGCGGCCGCGGGGCCAGGCTGCAGGAGCATTAGCAGTTCGATATTGAAAATAGAAAACTAGCTGATTATTTTTATCAGTGGTAAAGCTGACAAGGAATGCTGGCGGAATGGGCACTCTGCGAGCGCAGTAAATGTCTTCATTACCTTTGGCGCAGCTGTATTTATGCCTCCCTGACCCTCTTCAGGACTGACAGGGCAGGTTACGGGTTTCCTTTTCCTAATTCAGTACATGATGGCTTGGGACGAGTTGTTAAAGCTATAGATCAAAGTGTCATTTATTAGAAAAGTGCCTCCCTGGGGATTCTTACCCTTCGTTTATTATTTGTCGTGTGCTGACAGTGCTCTCTGTTCTGTCTAATCTGTCTTTCCAGCCATTTACACAGCCCTCATCACGGCAGCACCTGAGTGCCTCCCGTTGCTTAAAAAATGATGTGGTGTTTCCTGCTCCCTTCCCTGCTCCGTGGAGCCGGCGAGGGCTTCGGGATTTATGAGAAATGCATGGGATTTATTTTCCCATTCACTTCCCAGTTATCAGTGGCATAGGGCCCACCCCGTCCCCCACGGCGGAGGGGGGCTCGGCGGGGTGATGGCCAGGAGCTCTCCCCACTGCCGGGACGCTGCTGTCACAGGCGCTTTGGTGGTGGGTGCTGGCGCGGAGCAGAGACCTCCACATCACCTCGGTCTTTGCTGGCTTTAGCCCCTGCCTGACGCGGCCTCGGGCAGGCAGAGGTGAGGGCAGGGGTGTTTCAGCCCGCAGCGGCGGAGCCCCAATTTCCCCGCCCGGCCGGTGCCTCAGCCCACGCCCTGGCAGCACACAGGAGCCATTTGCACGGGCTCGCAGGCTGTTCGGACAGGACACAGGAGCAGTTCCGTGCTTTAAATGATAAATCGCCCTGCACCGGTATCAGACACACAAATCGTGTTTGTCACCGCAAACCATTTATGAGCCAAAATTTGTCAAAACAGTTCTGCATAGCGACTGTTACATCTTTTTGCAGATAATCTGAGTGCTCTGCAGGGGCTGGATAGCTCAGTCTGTATTGCCCAGGCCAGTCCAGCGGAGTTTGTGCCTGCTGCATTAACCGATTAAAGCAATTCCTCCCCCCCACAGGCAGCTTTTGCATGGATGAAATGAGGAGGGAAGAGAATTCCTCCTTGGACACCCCCCTCATTTTCAGCGTCAGCTTGAAGGATGCCATTCATTCTGCGTGTCCTCTCCTTAGACGAGCAAATACCCCCAGCAGCGGTGGAAGCTGTAGGTGCACACGTATCTACCTGCCGCAGACTGGCTCTAATGTGCTTCGGCAGCATAAAGCTCTCCTCAGGAGGTGAAGGCGGCACTGACAAGGCACTGACAAATTCTGCCGTGTTTCAGAGAGACTGCGATTTTGCCACTGAGACTGACTTGCAGGACTCACAGCCAACCCCACCAGCGCAGGCACCTTCCAGTGCCCGTCCCAGCCCTGCGCTGTAGCATCGACCTCCCTCCCGCCTGGCTCAGACCTGCCCGGCCGGGGCCTTGGTGGGCTCCATGAAGTTTTTGGAAAAGCTCCCTCCTCGACTCCAGGAAGTTCTCCATAGGATTATCTGTCTCACCTTTAAACACGTTCTGCTGCTTGAACCTTTACCCTTGGGAAGCTCTCCCTCGACCAGTCCGTAAGGATGCTGCCCTTTTTACTTCTCCCCATGGTATCAGAGTACCCCGTCAAGGGGGTGTCTATACAGCTGCGGGCGGTGGGGGAAAGCTAACACCCACCTAACCCACGGCTACCGTGGAGGCTAAGCCCTGCCTGTCTGATGATCTGCAGGTATAAAATGCAGGGTTCGTCACAGTCCTCAGGGGGTTCGGGGCTCACCTTCGGTTTCCCATAGTTTTTCCACCCGCAGTCTGACACTCAGGGATCGGGCTTCCCTGGAGGACGGCCCCTCTCCTGCCTGGTCTGCCCTCACTCTGCCCCATCCCAAGGCTCTCTTCTTTGGACAGCCACTGCTGCCGCTCTCCTGTGGGCACGTGGCAGCCTTGCTTCTCTGCTTTACCCCTGGATCGCTGCACAGAGTTTGGAGAAAGCGCTTTTCCTCTGAGCTGAGACTCTGCTTTGTTCTGCCCAGGTGAGAGCTACTGTCGGTCTTTTATGCCAGACCTATTCCAGGGAGCACGGACGGGGACCGTGATGGGGCACCTCATGGGGCCAGCCCGGTGCTCGGCAGCCGCACAAGAACCCCCAAGTTTCTGTCCTTCTGTTAAAGCACGTGCGCTTTCCCAGAACCCCTTCTCTGTCCTCGCCCCCCAGGACAGCCCAGCCGGGCACCGGCGTGACGAAGAGCTGGCATCCAGTCCTGCCTCCCCGGTGCAGCTCCCTCTCTGGGGGGTTCAGCTGGGCGCTGGTGGCACCAGTGCCCCTGTCTCTCGGCTCTCGTGGCTCCCGTGGCTCCCAGTCCATCCCAGTGCGGGTCCTTTCTTCCCCCCGGTTTGGCCACCGTGTCTCCATGGCAACGCGCTCTCCCTGCCGCAGAGGCATCCTTGGCTCGCCACTTCCAGCCCCGCATTTGTATTCCCAGCCTTTGTCTCCTGCTTGGCGCTGGCAGCCGGCCAGGCCAGGCATCCATTTCAAAGCAGCCTTTGTTTTATTGGTGAAATAGCTGGTCAGAAATATATGTGATTTAATCAGGGCGAGAACACTTTGTTTCTTCACTTTTCTTCTTCCCCCCAGCCAAAGTGCGGTTGCTCGGTGGAGCTGGCTGTTACCTGCGCCCGGGGAAAAGCCCCGCAGACAGCAGCTCGCCCTGCTAAGAGCCTGCGAAAATGGGTCTGCACCAGCGGCAGTGTGTCGGACGGGCGGGAGCAAGCAGCGGGGAGACATTTTCTTTCTCTCTCCCACTTTCTAGGCACATCTGAGATTTACTTTCACAGTCAGGTGTGTCATTTTCAGAGCAACCCTGCCCACGAGGTTCAGATACAGCTGGATTTGCTGAACTGCAAAGCCCAGTAGCCGAGGTCTCAGTCACTGGGCAGGGGAAAAAGCTGCTTGGAGTGAAAGAGGAGCCCAAAGCCATGGTCCCGCCACCAGCCTACTGCTCCTTCCCCCTGCGGCTGCCTGCTCCCGCCGAGGGAGGCAGGGTTGAAGCCAGCTTGCTGGAGGGTGTGATCCGTTAATTGCAGTATCCGTCCTTGTTTCTAGGGGAGTTCAAGGCTTAGAAAATGTGATGCTATTGCACATCTGCTTAAGCGTGCAAAGATATATGCAAAAGCATGCACGTGCGTACATCGGTGTATTGATGCAGGTTTAGCGGAGACCTTGGTTTCCAGGCACTGTGGTCCTTGGCTCTGGTTGACCTGCTCCTTGCAGGTCCTTCCCCAGGCTGCGGGGAGGCAGCCAGGAGGGGACACAAAAGGGCCCCCAAAAGAGGGCAATGGTGTGTCATTGCTGAGGTCCTGGCGCTCCCCAGGGCTGCCCTGTATGCTCAGAGCACGAAGTGAGGCAGGAGGAAAAAGGAGAGGGTGACTGGAGGACAGTGAAGACTTTGTTAAGGGCAGAAGCAGAAGCCGCGTATCTTAGCCTTGTCCAGAAATAAAATGTCTCCAGGAGCAGCCTGTCCTCTGATAAAAGTGTCCTTGGAAGGCAGTAGGAGCTGGGCAGCCAGTCCCGTGACGGCGGCTGCGGGGAGCTTATCCGGCAGCAGGAGGAGGAGGAGGAAGGTTTCCAGCCCTGGGAGGACCCGGAGGAGTGTCCAGCAGTGCGGGGCCGGCGATGGGCACAGCGGCTGGAGCACGGCAGCTGGGCTGCCAGGGAAAAACAAGAGCAGCTTATTTAAAAAAAGCCCAAGTGAAAAAAAACGAGCCCTTTGTAAGAGATGTAAATGAAAATAGACAAAACTGAATTAAATATTTGGGATATACTCTGCAATTTTTGTCAAGTCAACACAGGTTTGGAATGAATTAGATTCACGCGCAGCACATCTGGTAACAGGGAAGGTAGAGATGTCCGTGCCAGCCCAGAGCAGCAGACCTCAAGTCTCTCCTCTATTATCAGAATAATTCTGGAGTCTGTTTTATGCTGTGAGTCTCTGCTGTCCTGCAGTGATATGAGGACACAGCAATAACTGTATTTCCAGGTGTGTTTAGGAGCAATTTAAATAATCAAGACTTTAAAATTAGTGTTCTTTGAAAACTAATCCCCAGACAACTTGTGTCCTCAGCTGATGTGCACAAAATCAGTGGCACGATGCAGCTTTTTAATGGATTGGATGCCTGCAGCAAAACGTCTCTCCTGGCCAGGAGGAAGTGGGGAGATGTACATATGCCCGATCTATAGAGTACACTGAGGTACACTGGTCAGGCCCACTGAGCGTTTGGGCTTGATTTCTTGACTACGAATCGAAATGCCAGAGCAGCTGCAGGTGAACAGCTAGCTCTGTCTGTCCAAAGCTCGTGCCGCCATGCTGAGCCTTCTGCGGCCATGGGGAGCGGGGGGACGGGGACTTCTTCAGCCATGGGCCGCACCATCCGCAGCCTGGCTGCAGCTGGATGTGGGCATGAAGCTATTGGCCTCAAAGGTCTCGCAGGAAAGACCTTTCATCTTGCTAAACCTCAGACAGTCTTCTAAGTAATATACTGCATCATTATGGTGAGATATAAACCACTCCAGCATTACGGTTCCTGTGACACATTTCACCGGAGTCATGGTGTCAGCCTAGATGCGTCTCCTGCGTCCCAGCTTAGGAAATTGCACGCTATCCAGCTCTGCATGTGAATAATTGAAGGGATGCTGCGTGCTCGTCCTCTCGGGCCCGTCCCCGTGACTCCGCGCTCAGGCGTGCAAGGTACGCTGGGGAGCAGGTCCGTGTCCCTGCAGGATCGGGGCAGAGAGGCACCGGCAGGGACAGCTCAGCTCTTCGGTAGCCCAAACTGCCCCCGGGTGACCGTCGGACAGGCTGGGTGGCTACTTCCCAGAGCACACATGCAAAGCAGGCTTGTGTGGCTTCCAGCCCGAGGCTCACCCAGGACTGTCCATCTTTTTAAAAGCAAAAGGAGAAGAGCCTGTCTCCGACAGAGGGCAAGCCGTGCTGCTGGCTGGGCTGCTCTGACAGGGCAGTGGATCTGAAAATGGGAGCTCAGGAAGGAAGCAGGGCCGTGGTGAGCCCATGCAGGTGTGGCCCATTTCTTAATGATGGCCAAGACAAAGCCAGGGTTTGAAGGTCGTCTTTAAAGGGAAGCCTGAGAAAAGTCATAATTCTTAGTAAGTTCGTGTTACACCAACAAAGGTCTGTGCTGGCCAGCTGGTGGCTTATCACCCGTTTTCAAACAGCAGCCAGCCAGCTCTGGTCCATCAGCCTGCCAGGTACCGAAGTCTGGGGCACAGGGTCTGGGTATCTCGGCTTTCTTTCCCTTGCTGATCCGGAGACGTGTGCTGGGCTGGGACTGAGGCTGGCGGCTCCGTGCCGGAGTGATGCTGCCCGTCACCGGGGTCCTGCCATGTGCCGGGGAGCCCTGCCCACGCCGCGGCAGGCGGCGCACTGCAAACAGGGCTGCGGGCAGCGGGGACAAACCTGGAAAAGCTAATTGGAACGGGTAATTAAAATGTGGGATTTTTTTCCCCCAAATTCCCAGATACATCCTTATAAATGTTTTTAAGGGAAAGAAAAGCATAGCAAAGCAACTACAGCTCAGCAGAGCTACTGATAGGCGTATGTATGTCTGGAACAGGGAGCCATTTTACAGAGCCAGCAGCGAGCCCGTTCTTGTGTACAAATAACTGCACAGTGCTACGTCTGGGAGCATGTTTATCATTCCAGGTACTGCAAGTGATGGCATTTATTCATTGCAGCCTGTTGTACAGTGCATCCTCTCACTCCCCAAAGCTTCACAGCTGATCCTACCTGCTGTGGAAGATGCACAATATCGGATCGTTGCTGGACAGATTAATAAATAACAATTAGGATAAATTAAAGCAGCTTCTTTAGGCTAACATGCTGCCCTTAAAGAATTGCCTCGGTCTCTGACTAGGTAAGGAATTAGCTGGCTGGCATTCAGAAGCACAATACAAAAATCTTGCCTTTCATCTGATGGCCGAAAACAACTGCTGCTTTGAGCCTCACACCTCAGCCGCTGTCACCGGGAGGTGGGGAAAGCCCCTCTGGATTTGTACAGGTGGAAAGAGCAAACCCAGGTCAGTAGGACCAGAGCCTAGATTTTGCATAGACCTGAGGGTTAAAGTCACCTTTCCTAAAGCTTAAGCTTGTTTGCATGTCTCCTGCTTGGAACAGTGACTAGAGAAAGTTATTCTGATTATATAGCAGAGGAAATAAGCTATATACTAAAACTTTATTTAAGTCACATTTTAGGATTTTTTGCTCTTCAGTACACGCTGTGACCTTTACAAACATTAACGAATTAAGGCGCATCGTGTGTTTATGAACCGTTGTTGACTAGGACCGCGTACGCTGGGAGAAACGGGAGCACAGGAGCTCGGAGTCGCACAGAAAGATCATGGCCGGTGCCAGCCGTGGCCCAGGCACGACAACTGCTGGAGGTGCCTCCCCGGCAGCACCGACTCTTTGCATGAGGACACTTCCCCACCTGGAGACAGTCCCAGGAGGTAACAAGTGCCAGAGCTCATGCTATGGTCTATGGTGCTGCTCAATAACGTGTGTCCTGGCCCCATTTTATTCTTTGCAATCAGGAAATTCAGCCGATGAATTGCTTTCTGAAGCCCAAACCAGAGAATGTTGCTGGCTCAAAAAGGAACAGTCTGTGGCAGAGTAGAAATCATTTGTGCTATTGTCAGCAAGAAGTGCAAAAGAAATGGGTGAAATCTTCTGTTAATCTGGTACCGTGTTGAGAAAGGGCAGTGGTTGAGTTAGACGATCAATAAGCATTGATTACAAAGAGGCTTACTCCTGTTAAACACGACAGAGGACAGAATAAATATACATAAACAACAGCGCCTGGCCAGGCAGGGCGTGCGTCCCGCCGGGGCGAAGGCGAGAGCTGCCCGGCTGCGGTCTTTGCCCCAGGGCAGCGCAGCCTCCTGCATCGGCCCTCGAGAGCCTCTCCATGCTGGCAACCGCTCCGGTACTCCAGTCACTCCAGTCCCACTCCAGTGGTTTCTCTGGAGAACTGGCCCACGTCTCTCTCGCCAATTCACCAGCCGGGGTTAATCCTGGCAGAAGGGCCTGAGCCCTGCTGTGGGTGTAGCTGGTGGGTTGAAGGCAAGGGAAGCCGTTTCCTCCATGACCGTCTGTGTTTGTAGGAGTCCATGGCAAATTATTGGGACTGGAGGGTAAGAAGAAGGGGGGAAACACCTTTCCCTGCACGCGTCGTCCACATCTTCTTGCTGGTGGTGAAGGACAGTGGTTTGTAGCTCTGAGGGCTCTCCAAATAGTGCCCCACTACTTTCTGAAATTGTCTTTATATTTAGCAAAAACCTAGAAACAAGCTAGAAAGAATGACGCCTGCAAAAGAGACGCCAGCTCACACTGACTCGGCAGACTCCGTGCGGGCAAAATTGGCTGAGCCAGCGGCAGCGGCAGGTGATGCCCAGGGTGCACGGTGGCCGGGCCCCACTGCTGCTGCGGCGTCTTGAGGGGAACCTGCGGAGTCGGGGGAAACCCCCCTGCCAGCCTGCATGAGCACTCTGGACCAGGCTGTATTTGCCAATGCCTGAGCAGTGTGGAGCGAAGGAACTGGCAAAAAGGGAAAGACGCAATGAGCCCGTCGGTGCGATTTTCTTTTGAAGTGCAACGCAGCCCTGGTAAATAAATAAAGATTGGAAACATCTATTGCACTGCACCACTTAAGAGACCGGGGATGCGAGGACGGCGTAATTGGCTGGATGCAGAGTGAAATCCAGGCTCAGCGATTCCATTTTGCGGTTGGCAGCCTTCCCAAACGCAGATCAGGGAGAGCGAGTTGGACTAGCTTTAAAACACAGGGAAATTCTTTATCTTTTATAATTTTTTGCTGATTTAAAGGGTAGGATTAAATTCTCATTTAATAACCCCAAGTGCCTGCTCTCCCCTGCTCTGATCGCTGTGTGTAACGGTGATAATGCTGGAAAGGCGCTGGGAGCCTGGAGGCAAGGCAGTGAATTTCCTTCTCCTGCGCACAGATCTAACGATTGTTTGCTGCTGCAGCCTGCGAAATAGGCACTGACTGTTTAATCATGAGCCTTAGCACAAGATCTTGCTAGCTGTTCTCCAGGTCTGTTTGGAAGGCAAGCCAACTGCTTTCTGTTAGCAACCTCCAACTCTGCCATTTGTGGTTTTTTCCTCCTAATTACGGACCCTACGGAGACTCCAATGTTCCTCACTAACACAAATAGTCCGCTTGACTTAACTGAGCGACTCCCGGGCAGGCATTGTTTTTATGAGTAAGCACTGCCTGTTCAGTACCTTCATATCGCCACCGCTTACCATCGGCTGAGCTATTTTTAAACAGCTCTAAAAACGCATCCTGTAAATAAAGCCCCTACAATGAACAAGGAGAGGAGCCTCCTAGCAGAGTAACACACAGGGCCTCTGTGTTAACGACAAGACTGTTTTCCCTTGTCTGTCAGATCAGCTCATTTAGATTATTTAAGTCAAGTGCAATTTTGAAAACAATCTGTTTTGCTCGTGACAGCGTCTTCATTCTGTATAATGATGCTGAATGTAACAAGCGGCAAAGGGTCATTGACGGCAAATTCTCCACGTTCCCAGGCCTGCACTTCTCGCGTCGCCTTATAAAAGCAGCCCCTTGCTTTATTTTCCCCAGACATTAAGCAGAAAGTATTTTCTAACATGTCGGCTTTCCAACTCCACGCTGAAGCCTTCATTTTGCGTGAAGCCTTGACAGCAAACTGCAGATAAAGGGGAAGGGTGGAGGGGACAGGAAACGTTGAAATGGCGCCAGCTCGTTTTTTAACTATTTTTAGTCTGTCTCCTGCAGTTTATTCTCTCGCTCCAATTATATGAAAATCCTAATTAAAAAGTTAATGGGGATCTGAAGATGGGAGGATCTACGTGCGTGCCTGGCTGGCAGGGTGCAGATGGTGGCTGCTGTTGCTGGGAAAAGGTATTTGGGGATCACTGCCCAGAAGGGCATGTTTACCGAGTGGTGAAAATGTAACAGCAAAGATCCGTCTTTGGCAGCTGCCTGAATGCAGGGCAGGTTGTTTGCCCTTGAATAGTCATTTCCATTATTTCTAATTTCATGTATGACCATAGTGCTGTGGAGCCATTCAGATGCACAACAGAAAAGTGGCTGACAGCCTCACCGCAGCGCTAACAACACAAAGTACAACGCTTCCCAAATCCCAAACCTCTGCTGTTTCGCTCAGACCGGAGCGGTCAGGCTGGGGAAGCAGCGGAGCTTGCATCTGCGCTGGGAGACATGCTGGCCGGTGCAGGAAGGGTCTCCCCTGCGCCGGGAGCCTTCGCTTCCATCCCTTTCCAGCAGCAGAGTCAATCCCTGGCTCGTTGCAAGCAGCGGGGCTTTTCCCTGTGATCCCTACACAGCACAGCTCCTCCGCTCGTCCTCCCGCTCCCATCAGTGGGAAGAGGTGCCGGCAGGCCAGGATGGCGGCTGCTCCATCAGCCAGCGCCTGGCTTCTGCCACCAGACACAGGACAGACCAGGAGCCACAGCTTCCAAATGCCTCCCATCCCTCCGGCGAAAGGGAGGGGGGATGGATGGAAGCTTCCAGCAGGCCAGCTGGCAAACACCTTCTGACCGAGTAATCCTCTAGCACAGCAAAACCCGCACGGGGCGTTAGCCTGGGAGGACGTTAGGTGATGCCTGTCAACGCACTGTAATGCATGTGAACGCTTCGCCTTTCTAAGGACAGCAGTGACAGGGTGTGGAGGACGGGGCACTGGTGGCATGAACCGGATCCCTCCCTGTGTGCCGTACCCGCAGCACTCCTTCCCCACTTGGGAAGGCGGTGGCTTCCCAGAAACAGTGAGCCTGTGAGGAAGAGGAGTGCTGACAGTTCATAGATGGGTGTTAAGGATTTATCTACCCTTCAGCTGGAATCTGCTCCCAACCCAGACCATTACGTATGTCTTCTTAAGCGCAGAGGTGTTATTTTCCTGTCCCTTTGCTGGCAGAATCAGAAACTAGGACCTTAGCAGAGAAGTCCAGAGGTCTAAGCTCCAATGAACACAAAAGAACAAAGAATGAACTAAAAAAATGTAGTAAGCAGGAGAAAAGGTGACCCAGACCTTGGCTCCTGAATAACCTTGCGCTCAACAAAACATGTATTAAAGCTAAAGCCAAGAGTGTGGTTAACATTGGACATATTGTGGAGGTGACCTAATGGGATTGCCTTGCTCCTAGGAGCAGCGTGGAAATCAGAAGGGACAACAGGAGCTCAGGAGACGTAGCTAGAGCATGGGCCTCAGAACAGTTCTTTGGTGGACAACTCCTCCCAGAGCTGCTCACCACCACCCTGCCTTGCTTCTGTTAGAAAGTGGGGACAGCCAGCACAGTTCAGGTGTGCACCATGCTACATCGCCGTGCATGTTCCACAACAGCTTCTGTGAGGTGACAAGCCGACTGGTGAAATCTGAATTCAGAGCAGAAGGCCGATCAGCACGCAGTTCTGCAGCTCTGGCAGGGTTTAGAATGAGGAGAGGCTATCTAGTGCTGCTTCCACCCAGCTGCCATGACCTGTTAAGTACCACTGCTTTGACTAAATGTCTTTTGCATGGGTGAAGTTCAACCTTCTGCTCCTCCGTGAAGAAAACGTTCTTCCTATTTGAGGGTGCCTGAATTTCTCTAGTGTATCCAGTAGTTCACCAGCCAGTTCCGTACGTGTAAGAGCTTAGCTGAAAGAAAGTGTTACCTGTGAGGGTGAAAGAGGTAGGATCATGATGTTGATGCGAGAAGATGACGGGATAAGTAATAGGGGGTTAGTTAATGCAGCAGATTTGCTGACAGCGTATAACCAGCTGTGGTATTTACAAGGCAGAATGGAAGCAATCACTGCAGCAGTCTAGTCGCACGTGCATGAATTAGAGAACAACCTAAAACAACAAAGAAAGCTACAGACCTTGACTATGAATTTTATTGAGAGTGGCATAATACAGTTAACAGAATGACATACCAGGAGTACATAATGCATTGGCTAGCCTTCGTAACTGAGGACAGACTTAACAGCAGTCCTCCTATATCAAGTGTCGTCCTTTTAAAGACAGATAAAACAGGACTGCTGTGAATGAAACAGCAACAGGAAGCTGAACTGGACGTCAGGAAAGAATGGCTTTCAGTTACACACTATTACATGACAATCCAAACTTTTTCATATGAAGACAAATAAACAAGACCAAAATTAACTTACAAGATACTAATAGAAGCTGAGAAACGGATTTCAAATCGTCAGCACCCTTTTAAGCACATGGAAAATAATACAATCACTTTATGCATGTGCATGTTCAGCTCACAGCAATGCCAGCTGTATTATTAAGCCTCTAAGAAGAGGACAAAAATACCCTTACTGGCTGTGCTGCATCGTCGTAAATGCTCATCTTTAATAATGTAGGATCTTCTTCAGCTGAAAAATACTTTACTCCATTCATGCTGGCAGAAAGACCGTTGATATTGCAGCAGATTTCCAGAGACAATTGCTCATTTGTCCAGGGCATCCATTTATTTTACAGGTGAATAAAATAGCATTCATTTTTTCACTAGCATTAATAAGAATGGTAAAGGCCAATTGAAACTGGGCTGGTAAACGTTTGCGATAATGTGCAAGCTGGATGCAAAAAGAGAGCAAGAACTTCCCTAAGCCAACAAAACCACTTTTCTCAGTAGCTCTTACAACAGAGCAGACAGGACAATGCTTATTTCCATGTGAAGAGTGGAAGGGAGTTAAGCAGAAAATTAAATTCCCGAACAGTACTGTAGGCACATACAGTAACAATTATTCCCTTCAACAGTAGCTGTGCAGACTGCTGGAGTATTTTCGACCAGTGCTTTAGAATTCAATGCAGGAACGCTGGTAAACAGCCATCTCACTGAGAGTTTTACTGTGCGCCCAAGTAACCCAGCCCTGCGACCGGACAGCATATATCAAAAGCTAATATAGCTCAATAATTTTTTTCAGGATTGCTTTGCAGAGATGTAGCTACAGGTGTGATACACCCTCTGTGTACCAGGTATGGCACTAATTCTGTCCCCATTCAAATTTTCTAAGCAGAAATGTATTATCTGTATTCACTCTTTTATTATACAGTTTGCTAAGAGGGTGCATCTGCATCTTTCCAAAAATTTTGTCCTGTAGGCATTGGAACTTGGAAGTAGAAATTAGCCGTAACGTTTTCAAGTGCAGGTATGTTAAATGGACTCAAGACTTTAAAATTAGTATTGTAAGCAAGCTGCTTCTTCTCTTTTTCTTATTTATGCCAGTAATAACACTTTAAATTGTTCTAACTAAACTTAAAATATTCAAAAATACTCCTTGCCATTATTTATTCTGGGGACTCGGACGATGAAAATGAAATCATTTCCCTTTCATTTTGAGGAATTTTCCAGTTCTCACTCTTGCAGCGTTCGGGCTGCGAAGACCTCATCGCAATGCTAGCTCCACCTTCTCCACAGGGAAGTGCCTGTAAGAATGCAGATCTGTTTACGGTGAATTTTTGCTGCTGTCAGCTTCACTCTTTCTTGACATTACTGTTCTTAATTCTCCCCCTTTATTCCCTGCCAGTCCTTTGATTGGTTTGTTTTTTCTGAATTAATTTCTGCAATATTTTTACTGAAATCAAGTACAGTAACACAGACTGTGGCTCATACATTCTTTCCTCTTCATTTTATATATTTGAAGTTAGAATATCTCTGTGTACTTTTTGAATTAAGCTTTGTGCACACATAAATCAATTTCTAGCTAGGTTTGCAAGTGCTAGATACTTCTCAGTTCCCTCTGTCAACCTAATAAAGTCAGTGGAAGGATAAAAGAAAGGCCTATCTTACTCTGTGGTGGTTATTGAGACATTAACACCTCTTTTCCATCAGTCTTGGTAGAGTTATTAAGGCCCCAAAGTTTGGCACGGGGCTGAGCGTGCCAGCAGTGCCTAAGAGCTGAAAGAGCTGCACCACATAGGAGAAAATACGCATGGCCACGTACGTTATGTTCCTGTCTGTGCCTCGTCCTGCATTGCTCGGGGAAACGACTGTCCTCTTCCGTAGGATGTTTCATGAGCTAGCGCTTGGAATTATGTGTATATGTTCAGGATAAGCACGACAGCGATATGCTAAATGCCAAAGCGATCACCTGGCCAGCGCTAACAGCGCACTACAAAAGGTCACCCCGTCCCCATGCCCTGTGCCGCAGCCCTTGCCAGGGTGACGGGGCTGCGCTGCTGCAGGGTGGTGGAGGCTGGATGCACAGATGCCCCAAATTTGGGATTAGCTCCTGCAGCGCAGACGGCACAGGCTCCCGGCCCCTCTGCCGCGGGCGGGGCAGGCCTCACAGCCCTCACCTACGGGTTAGCTCGGGCCCCTCAGGGGAGGCTCCCCTGAGGCAAGGCCGGTGCCTGTCACTGCCCGGTGCCACCCGCCTGGGCAGGGGGCTGGGGCCGGGGGCCGGGCCCGCGGGGCTGGCGGGGCGGCCGCCGGCCTTGCGAGCGGGCTAGGCCTTCCTCGGGGTCGGCCTCAATGTCAGGGCAACGGCGCTTCTTCTCCCCCACCCCGTCGCTAGGGCGGTTGCTGCGGCGCCATGTTGGGGGAGCGCGGCGACCCGGAAGTGCTGCCCGCCGCGCGCTTTCGCTTCCTGTGCGGCGGGGCCGGACCCGGCCGGGTTAGGAGGCAGGAAATGGCGGCGGTGCTGCAGCAGCAGCTGCCGGGCCCTCCCGCTCCGCAGTGCCGGGCCCAGGCCGCCTAGAGCCGCCGCGCCAGCGCCGGGCCCGGGCCGCAGCCACGCCGGGCCGGACTCCGAGCACTTTACATANCTTTCCCCGCGGAGCTGAGCTTTGACCTCCTGCGCTCGTTATTGTTTGCTCCTGCGGAGCGGGCAGCCCTTTGCGGCCGCCGGTCCGTGCAGGCTGATGGGGCGGGGAGGGCTTTCTCGCTGCTGTGTTTGGAACAAATTCTCAAGCTGAAGTGATGCAGCAGAATTGTTTTCCTCAAAGCGCTTGGAACGATTAAGTAGAGGTTGTGTAGTAGCGAAGGATAGCCGGTATGGGTTGTGCTCCGCTTGCCTCGCTGTCCCTGGGCAAACATACCGTTTGATTACTTGGTAATCTGTGGTCTCCCCGTTTCCTCCCGAGATACCAACATATGGAGCTCGGTGTGTATCTTAACCCCCCGCTCCAGTTTTATTTTTTGCTTTGTGCTGCATTACTGTTGACATGGAAACCAACACCGCTTTCTGTTCCAGAGAATTGGAAGCTAAAGCTACCAAAGAAGTCGAAAGAAAACTAAGCAGGTAAGATACTCATTTAAATCTGCTCCTACAGTTCAGAACAAGAGTTGGCCTTGGGCTAGAAATCATTGTGGGCTTTATCTGGAGCTTAATCTCATGTTAATTGTAAGGATAAAAAAAAAAACACCTTGAATTTGAAAATGTCCTCTATGGCATAGAGAAATCTCTGCAATTGTAGTTAATTCTGTAGACTAAACGCCTTTTTTGGCATGGTTTCTTTTGCATAATAACAATATCAGTTCTATAAAACTATATATATATAACAATATAATAGAATTTCATTAATAGGGTAGGTTTTTAAAGAGAAAAATAACTTTTCTCTCCTAAGTTGTAGTGCCTAACAATAACTAAAAATGAGTGAAGGATTTATTTGCTTTTTTCCTATTCAGGCAAATACTGTTGGGAGGCAAGAAATAATCGGTTTTGGCAAGAAACTTGCTTTGAACTCAAATAAGCTGTATGTTGCCATATAACTGTTAGGTTTTTGCCTCTTTTTCTATGAAGCATTAAAGGTGGTGAATTTCCCATTAGCATGTAGTTTTTATTGAGATCTTTGTAGAAGGGGCTGTTCCTTTTTTACGTCACTTAGCTCAAGAGTAAAGAATTATGTTGAATTAAGAATTCTGTGCCACTAATAGGCATCACTTTTGTATTTAAGAAGTTTTTTCTTCTGCACTGTTTATTTTTAGTACGGTAGCTTTCTTGCAAATATCTACCTCTTTCTGTTGTTTACATTCTTTGTTTTCGACTTTTGTCCTACTTTCTCTTCGTGTTCTTTTTCAATGAGACCTTAAAGGGACTTTTGCTAGCAAACTTTTAAGGGGACTTCTACTAGGGCCATTTGAAATATGCTGAAACCCTGAATATAACTGATAGAATACTCGTTTCTGGTACCTTGCTTTTTTCTTATTTACCATGCCTAATCAGTCTCCAACTTCCAGATTGATTTATGATTATTGTGAAAAATGATTGGCTTTCCTCTGCTGTTAGTGTGTGTCTTCTTTTTTGGTAATATGCTTAAGCGTGAATAATTTTTCCCATTTTGTTGCTGAAATATACGTAATCTTTAAGATACGCTTAGCATATTGGTTTTAAATACAACGTCAAGGTTGTTGTTAAATGGACTTTACTTGAAGAGAATGATTTCAAATTGCAACTCTTTAATCTGTCCACAAAAGGTACCAAAATGCTGTGTAAGAAAAAAAAAAAATTAAATCATTGGCATTCTGTGGAAAGCCCTCAGTGCATACGTGATGCCAGAAGCGACAGAGCTGTGTTATGTAGATGGACAGAGTGCTAAGTTCAAAACAATATTCTGGTGCAAGTCATAGTAAGTCAGTAGATCTTCACATTTTTATGACCCGGAGAGAGATCTCTTGTCACGCTGGCAGGCGTGGCAGATAGTGGTGAGAAGCGAAAGTAAGCTATAGAACTGCCTAAACTCGGCGCTTCTTGGGGGCTGGGGACAGAACAAGGTTTACTGAGTAAATTCTGATATGGAATGGGTCTCCCTCTGTGTTTTCTGACGCAGAGGTATATGTTTTATTAATTTAAAAGATTTAGTACTGTTTTTAAGTTAGCATTAATATACCAGTTGTTTTCAGAAGCCTGTATTCTAACTGGTTTATGTTTAGTGAGGGAGTTTTCATCATGTGAGCACATAACCTGATAAAACTGTGGCATGCGTACTCTGCATAGGCCTGATTAATTGTTTTACTGTTGTAGGACTCAACAGATAGCCCTCGCTCTTTCTCTAATGTCATTATTTACGATCTTATTAAATTTGCAGTGACCTAGTCAAATTGTAAAAGAGCAAATATCTTTTCCTGGGAAAGTTAAATAGACCTATGCTACAGTTTTTCTTAATCTAAAATGGCATAGTGTATATATAGACTGTAAACTCCATGGGACATTGGCATTGCTTCATGTATGCTCTGAAGTCACCTTTGGAGTTTATGCTTATGAATTAATGGGTAGCAAATATTCTTTTTTATCTTACTAGGAATATTGGCCTGGACTGTGGGTTTGCGATAGGATAAATAGTATAGGTTTTACTACAGCTTGCTTATGCAGTTGGAGTGATGGCTGTTTTAAACTCAGGATTAGCAATTTGGCTTGTTTGGCCTTTTGGAAAAGAATCTTCATTTGGTCTGTGTTCTCTTTAAAATGCATACATGCCTAGTCCTATGCAGATATTCCTGGTCTCAAAAGTAAGCATGGTGCATGATTTGCGACAGTAATGCAAATAAATCTGTGGCACACTGTGTTGCGTAACGTTACAAGTTGAATGTCACCTGTTCAGTCTACTGCTGAGCGAGAACTGTCCATTATTAACTGGAGAAATGTAAGAGTTAAATTTGATTAAAATTGGGAGCAGTAAAAATCACCATTTAGTTCTTCTGATTTAAGAAATAACTTTTTAATTCTGTTTGGTAAACAGGGCTTTCCTGCCTCATTTATGTGGAACTGAGAGAAGGTAAATATCTGAAATACGTTTACAATTTTTTTTTTTTCCAAACGCAGGAGTTTGACTCTTGCTTCACAAGCATGCAAATTGTAGGGAAGATTTACACACTGCTTTCATTCACCTGTGTTTCTGCTCCGGAGGTTCCATCTGCATTGTTTGCAGACTGTCCATGTTCTGGGAGAGCAAACTTTTTACCTAAAATCATGTATACCTTCAGATTTCATCCATGTATTCTACTAAGTTACTACTGTACAATTTTTTTTTTTTTTACTCTTCCATGTTAGACTAACCACCATATTTCCATGAGGCTTTCATTATTTGCTGTACAAAAAAAATGAGATGGCACAATGATAGGGGCATAGAGAAATAGTGATTTCTGTTGATATTTAAGCACTTGATTTTCTGTTGGGTTTTTGGGGGGTGTGCGTTTTTTCCTGATAAACTTCTTATGGGAAGACTTCTGCTGTTGAATGGGAGGAGTTTATTGCAAAGAGACAGCATTCTGTTCATACTTTTCAAGACCTTTAGAGATACTTAGGCAAAATTATGCATTCCTTTCTCCTCTACGCACACGTTTTCAGGTCTTGCGTAATTGTCAGGTTGTCCCCGTAAGGTAACTTGCATTTACCTTTTTCTAGGCTCACAGCAAACCCATTGTGCAATATACTTGTTGACTCTGCGTTAATAAAACTGAAGCAGTCTAGAGTATGGGTGGTCTTATGGTTAAGGTGCTGGACTGTGCAGTCATTTGGGTTTGTGCATCCGTTACAGATATCCTATATGACCAATGTGGTTAAGCAGTTTAATTTATTTTCTTCAGTTCCCCGTTTGTTAAATGAAGATAGGGATTGTTTATTGCTGCTACTGAAGTCTTGTGTATTTAGATGATAAAATTCTTGGGAAAGAGATTTGACTTTTTTATGTTTGTGTAGCGGTGAACATCTCTGACAAAACTTCAGGGCGAAACTGTAACACAAACATTATTCCAGAACTGTGGCGTATTTATAGTGCTTGTAGTTTGGAACGTAGTTCTGTTGAGCCACCTTCTGTATTAGGAAGATGGGAAAGATGAGCGTATTGCAAGTAATCGGTGGTGGTAGAATTCTAACTACCATGTCTACCACTTCACTTTTAGGGTGATAATTTAAAGACTGAGGTATTTAAAAGCAAAAAAGAAGGTAGCTGACACACATCTACTGATTAATTATTCATAGAAGTAATTGTTTCAGTTTTTAGCTTGGCAGCACTTCTTCTATACGTTAATAGCTGGAAAGAATTAACACATAATAGCTGGAAAGAATTAACACACACACGACATCTGTAAATAAGTGTTTTTGTTTTGTTATCAGTGCCTGAGGCTTTCTTTGCTCCTGTGTAATATGCTGAGTGGTTTTAGTTGCCAGAGTGTTTCCATTTAAGGCACTGGTGGGTTTTGTTGTTTGGGTTTTTTTTGTTAACTTCAAAGTACTGATTTCTATTCTATAAATGTGAAGAGTGCTCTTTTTGGTGTCGTACGCTATTTTGTGGGCAGCATTGATAAAGGAATTGGAGGATCCATTTTTAGTCAAACTACACATTTTATAATTGATTCTGGTTTAGTAGAAAAGCTAGCTATTGAGTTTTTTTTATAAAAACTGAAGTAATTTTTATTGGTAGTTGTACGTAAATGCATAATTTCAAAAAATTTAAAGATTAGGGAATTTGTAGGTTAGAATACAGGAAAATGATCAAAACTTAAAGTCTCAGCAATATGTTTGAAAGTCTGTAGATTATCAGACATAGATTGAACACGTAGTGTATGCGTGCATACATGTTTACTGTCTTTGCAGAATTGTAAAATATCTTTCAATTCCAGATACTGAAATGTAGTTGCCTGGCAGTGTTCCACCTGTAGCGTTGCAAGTTAATTTATAACTAGAAGAAAAGCAAATGGTGGAAAGGATTTATTTATTTTTTTATTTTCCCCAAAATCTATTTTATATATTTGTCACTGGAAATTTTAGAGTGGTTTCAAAAGCCACTGTGTATAATCGCTTCTAATTCTTACTTTTATGTTTATTTCATGTAGTAAATGGGTAAAGGGTAAAAATCCATAAATAGTTAACGCAGAAGTTGATGGTTGGGGATTCAGTAGCAGGTGTGCTGTCAGTGTCTCCTGCATCCTGCTGTCAATAACAGGCTGAATGATGCACATCCTTTTGAGAAACGGACTGATAAATATCTTTCTACTTTCAGTTCGTAACACAGGGCTGCTAAGAGGTTGCCAAGTTGTTTACTGGTCTCCTTTGTCCAGCGGCAAAGTGCTTCCCCTGCGGGACCCCCTGCCCACTGCTGGTTGGGACCAGTGCAGTGCTCGGTCCCTCGATGTGTTCGGCATGGAGGGCCATCACAGTGACACCAAAAACCCCAGTGCGGTCTGCAGTGTTTGAAGTGCTTCGAAGGACACCTAACAGGCAATACCTTTGGGAGAATCCCTTCACGGCCTCAAAGCTTCTAAAAGCATTTGTTGGCGATGGTAGTAGTGTCTTTAAAAACGTGCTAGCACCATCTTGTGGGGCAGCGTGACTTTAATGTGGTTTGAAGGTGTTTTTTTGAAGGTGTCTGCTTGACTAGCAAACACTGTACGTGAGCATCTGTAATAGTGCTGGCATCTTCAGCAGCATTTGTGGAGAGGCATTTCTGACAGCGCTAGCTTGAAGAAACTGGAAGCCCAACAATGCTATTCTGCGGAATGGGTAGTCCAGTTTTGGTGAATGCTGGGTAACTGGCATTAAGGGTGAATGACGACCTGGTTTATTTTGGTGTTGAAATTCGCTGTGTGCAGGTAATATACGCTTTCACTCAGAGATAAAGATTGAGTTCAAGTCATAGTAATGCAGTGCTATGTCTTAGATCTTAATTTGTGTCAGAATTCTTCTCGTAACCGTAATTTCTTCGGAGAGGTGACTAGAATTGTAATTTTATTGTGGCATAACATTTTTCCCTTTTGTATAACAGCAAAGATAGCACGCTGCACAAACATTAATTATTGCACCCTCAGTATGTCTTCCAAGGAAAATATGAGTATACGTGATTCTCCTCTTCTGTAACGTAAGAATAGAGGTTGAATATGTCTATTTCAGCCCAGGTATTTTTACAATGCCAAGCTGGAGCTTTTGAAATTAAAGATTAATAGAACTTTTTTCAAGAATTAAAGTAATAAGTAAAATATGATTTCATGTAAATATTACCTGAAATGTTTACATTTTGAGCATTACAGCTTTTTTCCAGTTAGCAAGCCAAATAACAAATCGAGCCATACAAAAATAAAATTAACACTGTCAAAACTTAGGACAAAGAAGTAGTAATGAATGCTACAGTCTGTAGAAGTAAGAATGTAACTGTTCTTCGTTTAATGGCATGTGATTGCGATAGTAGTGAAGTGAAAGACTTCATATCAAAAATCACCCAAAATTGCAAGGCACTTTGTCTTGCCAAAGTGATACCTGTCCTAGAAGATTAAAAAGTACTTTTTTTTTTTTTTTTTTAATTAAATGGCTTAACTGAGAAAAGTGTTTTGGTAGTTCGGGTTTTTCCCCCCTTATACAAACAAGAATTGTGCTGAGTGAGGTACACAAAATTGGAGAAAAAATTATTTTGATATAAATAATGGTAAATATTTATCTGACAGTCTAATAGCAGCTTCTACTTGTATGTTCTCAGAGCCGTCAAATGTGCAGTCTCTCCTGAGATCAAGATCCATTTTCATTTGGTCTCGCTTGAAAATAAAGCACCTTTCAAGTTAAGCTATTTAAACTGAAGGCCTTTGCTCCAGTCTCAAATGTGAATTTCGTATGGTGTGGGTATTTTATTTTCAGTTGATCTAAATCGAAAAATAAGGTTTGCATTTCTGCTAAGACCATTTAACCTTGAGCAAGCTAATCCAATTATATAGGAGGAAAAGGAAATTCCTTGTACACGTGTTTTAGTGAAAGTTGGATGGCTGATAGGGGATATAACAGAAGTCTGTTTATATATTCATGTTATGAATCGGAATTCTCAGCCATTGCTTTTCATTTGGCCAGCTGATGGACCAAGTGTGCTGCTACAAGTGCTTTTGCCATATGAGGTCAATGGAGTAAATCTACCCAGATGAAGGGAAAAGCCCGGCAAAAGAGCTTGTTAATTTTCTGGCTTTGTCTTGTTACTATGAAACTGGGTTCCTGCCGTCTTTCTTGCTAGGTGCTGTGAAGTAACGTGAAGTTGCTGATAGTTTGTGTACAAAGGATAACATAAAGTGTTGAGTACTTAGCAGGAATAGGTAGCTATTAAAGTCTAAGATGATAAATGGGAAATACTACGTAACGCTTCTGTTTCTCAAGGAATAGCATTAAAAATGTAGCTTGTTTGATATATGTTCTAATGGGTGTTGGAATCTGATGCATAAATACTATCATGTGCTGTCTGTTGAGAGGGTCGTGTATTAACGTGTTCGAAAGAATAAAGGAAACTTGCGCTTTCGGCTGTCAGAGATGGAAATTTAGGAGTTCTGCTTTAGACTGTGATGACTTAATAGGGAAATCTGTATTTCAGGTTTATGTTTATGTAAGTGGGTAGCAGTAATAGGACTACCTTCCTTGAAAGATTCAGTTTTCAATGAAGAACATGGGCAGTAAGGGCTTTACTGTTGTTGTTATTTAATTGTACAATGGGTTCGTTTTGCTTTCCAGTCACTGAGATTTAACGTTATAATGGTAATCTAATACTCTTTTAAAAACATGTTATGCTTTCTACCCACTATAGGTGGGTAATTTTTTTCAGAGGTCGCCTAGGGTCCTGATACCAATCATGGAGAGGGGTTATGTATTCTAAGATGGCTTTGTAATCTAAAATCTGGTTTTCTTAAACACATGAAAATAGAATGATCACAGTGTCATAATTTAGGAGTTTTATTGTTCCTGTGTGGAAACAAAAAGTGATGCTGTGGGTAGAATATTCCAGAGATACTGGTATATTAGTTGTTAGCTAATTACAGATGTATTCTAAAACTAAAATGTAATCTTGTTGTTAGTTGTAGCAGGATTGATGAGTTGCTTCTTTTTTCTGTGAAAATACTATTTTGCATTCTGCTTGCTCTTTACAGTACTATAGCTTTCTTCTAAAAGCGGAATGATTTTTCAGTTAATTAGTTTTTGCATGTGACACACTGAAATTCATTATACAAAACAAGGCACTAGTGGCTTTCTTAACTCTTAGAATTCTTCTCAGGTTATTAGAAATCCTGTAAATAACCTTTTGTTCCAGTGGACCATCCTAGGTAACGTGCCATCCTGCAGTGTTGATACACTTGCTGCATCAGAGGTGTTTAACCTGTGCCCATAGACCTCGTTCGGCTTGCTAGAACAATTAATTCAGGTGGCAGTCGGGAGAGAGCTGGGCTCCTTCCCCGGGGCTCCGCAGCCTAGCAGGGGCAAGTTTCAGACTGGCTGACTGCGGCTGACAGCAACAGCCTGCTCCCCAGGTGTCTTCTCTCACTAAGGTCTTGCAACTCATCCCATCTTGCATTAAGACGTACACACCCAGTGCTGGGTAGACCTGGGGACACAGGACCCCAGGAAGGATAGCGGCCCAAATAGGCTGCTGCTTCAGAACAGTTACTCGGGATCACAGCTTGCTCCCTCCTCAGATCTAAGTAGCCTTTGGGAAAGAGGATGTCATGGGAAGGTCACAGGATAATCCTGTTGCACAGCCTGCTTGTGATAGTGCTTTTTCCTGGGGTGATCCTGGGACAAGGTGGGCAGAGAACTGCTCGTAGAACACGTGTGTTGAACTCGCGCTTTTGGGAGGTGTCAGCCCGGCAGCACTTGTGCAGGGTGGCTGTGCATTATGCACACAGGCAATGAGGCTGTGAGAGGAGGGCTGCGGGCACGGCTTTTCCTGGCCATGGGAGGAAGATAGGGTACTTGGCCTTTTCCATTGGATTAGATGTCTCTTATTCTCGATGGTACTTCAGGAAATACTGCCTTCCTGAACAGCGAATCACTGACTCTTCTTTGTATGGGAGTCAACTGTAAATGAATTGTGTATTCTATAAAAAATGAACTGTAATCTATAGAAGCTATTTTTTCTAGACTGATTTCAGACCTACATGCTTCTTGTATTGTTTACTGATTAAAAATTGAACTATTCCAAATAACTCAAACTGAGGATCAGTGTTACCAACTTCAGTTTTGGTTACAAATGCTCAGGATGCCAGACAGTGATGGACAAAACTGACTATTTATTAACTGTTTATGTATAAATTGACGTTTATGTATCACCTTTATAGTGCACAGATGTCACTGTGGGTTAATCATTACCTCAAATTTGCAAAGGGATTGCTTTCAATGAAACTGGCCAAGTGTAATTGTTTTCTGTGGTTACATGAGTAACTTCTTAGTTATCCGTGAAATATTTTTTGATACCTAATTGCAAATGCAAGATTGCTTTTTGCAGTAAGACAGTCCTCAATGAATCTTGCAGCTAGACGATAAAATTATGATAAAATGCAAAATAGCCATGTTGCGTTTGATATTTTGTGATTTGTCTTGCAGTGCAACTGAAGCAGAGAGGTGTCAGAAATAACATTTTTAGGGGTTTTTTTTGCATATCTTAACACATCAGAAGCAATTCTTTTAAAAAAGAAATAACTAATGCTTGCTCTCTGTTATTAGAAAAATCTTAAAAGACCAAATTCGGTCTGTGGAAACTTTTTAGAGTGGTGGTCTGTCTGTAGGATGTTACTGTATGCGTAGGGTGGAAAGAATACTGGTATTGTTTGGCTGCTCATTGTCAAAGCCTGCTGCAGCTCTGGTAAATACCTGCAGTGTCAGACTGCTTTTGTTAACACATGCAGCATGAGTTGATGGGTACTTGTAACAGGCACCCTAAAAGTGGTAGAGGAGAAAAGGGATGCTGGATATACAATAAATCAGTGTTATTCCAACAGAAGGGAGCACTGGGAAAAGAAACAAGTAGAGGATGAAATCGGATTTGCAGCGAGAACAAAGATCTCGGCAAGTAGGGATGAAAACCGGTTTCTGTTTGTATACATGTAGCCATGCTCCAAAGGTTTTCTGTTTACAGAGAGAAATCAGAAAAGATATTTGTAATTAAAGAAATACTCATTAATTTTGTGAATATAAAACTTTCCTCCTTCCAGACAAATTGATTTAACATCTAGATAAAGTGTAGCTGTTGTCGGCAGTATTAATAGTAATAAAAATAGACTTGAGAAAAATGCTCGAGTTACCCATAGTGTGGTCATACTTTTTTTTTTGTCTTGTGTGCCAACGTTAATAGTCTCAGAAGTTTCTGTGCCCTATAAATATGTAAAGTATTGCAGGCTTTTTTTCTTCCACAATGAATGTCATGTGAAAGTCCTACCGTATCTCTTTTCGTTTGAAACTAATATTAATAATAGCCAAGTGGCCACAAGCTTTGACATTTAAATATAAGTATTGTTATTATGTCATTGTCCCTACTGGGAGGAGAACCACCTTCAACATCTTGCTGAAGAACCTCATGACGGGACAGGAGACCAGTTTTAAAGTTTAAAGGTGGAACTCAAATGGGCAACGGTAGCGTGGTACTCGCCTCTTTCAAAAGAATTGGCAGTATTATGCAGAATGCAAAATAGAATAAGCTGCTGGCTACCACAAAGAGAAGACCTGATGAGCTGCTGTTTAGTGTTACTTACATTGGCACCACCTATAGTGAGAGGCAGGTGCCATAAGAGTGCTGTTTTGTCTAATTAAAAAGTGAGGCAGTTATATGAATTTGCCACAGTGGAACTGGGAACTGGAAGTCACATGTGGATTTAAAAAAAAATTAAAAAAAAAACCCAAACCTGATGCCTGCACTAATTTTGAAAGGGACTTGAGCTGTGTTGAAAGTAGAATTAACTGCTTGTTTATATATCTAAATAATGCCAGTTCTAATACTTGTGGAGTATCTTGTGTTTTGCTGTATTCAATTGGCATTGCTTCTGACATATAATTACCTTATTTGAAACTGGAGGTTTGTAGTTGTAGGTAGTTTGGGGTTTAAAAGGAGCCCAGTGTTTCTAGGCAGAACTAAACCACTTACTGACTGCCTATTATTGACGTTGTTAGTTCATTTTCCCCCAAAAGTTTTGTATAACAAGGTTGTCTTTTGTTTGATAATGCGAGTATGCGCAACTATGTGTCATCAAATGAGGGTAACTTTTTTTAAAGGAGATTTTAATACATTCAAAGTAATTGTGTAATAAAATCTCTTCTGCCTTGCTTAGTGTGTGAAAAGCATGGCAAAGAGAAAAACAGTGCTTTTTATGTTCAAAGCTGAATTTTGGAGATAGACATCAGACAAGAACACTTGTCACAAACAGGGGTGTAAATTCCCTTCCGTCTGTTGTTTCTTGGCTTTTTCTTTTGCAACAGTAAATAACCTGCATGACTCTAATCAGTTTCACTGTCCGGAGCTCTGCACAGCAGCTTTGAATCTGAGCACCTCTTGTTACTTCAGCTGCAGCTGATCCGACAGAAAGTGCGTACAGATTTGGGAGAACACCAGTTACATATGAAACGTTAATTTAAAAGAGAGGACTTCTTATCTCTGAAGGTTATTCAAAGAGTAAATTTGGTGTTGTCTTCCTTTATTTAGGCAACGTGTGGGGTTTGTTCCCCCATCCCATTCAAAGTATCAGAGAAATTAGGACTTGTCTGAAGGACGTGGTTTGCACAGCGAGAGGGTAGATGCGTGGTGGAGCTCGTGTTAAGATTCAGGACATCAGAGGGATGTGTGGTGTAACCTAGATATATGCTTCAGAAAGAGATCTGGAAAAACATTTTCAACCTATTTTTTTAATCTCTTCCACCTGACTATATGGTCAGGGCTTGTGGGCCAAAAGCTTCGAAGCTTTTGAAGTTAGAAACATTCCTGACCCTGAAAGGGCAAAGAAGAGTCTTGCAAGTAGGCTTTCTAGTACACAAAAATGCTTTATTCTCCAAAGCTCAAACTTTGAAGTAACTGAATGTTAGTAGGCTCCCTCTCTCTTACAGTGTTCTAACGAAAGCAAACCGCTGCCACTGTTTTATTTTTATACTCAGCTTTATTGTTGCTTTCTAAACTTCAGAATCCCTCTTTCTGTGAGCAACTGTTTTTATTCTCATGTATGAAACAACTAACTGATCATCAGTTGCACATTACATGTTGTCACGAGCTTTTTGCACAATTAGCTCAAATGCTTTTTTGTCTGCCTGTTACTACAGTCTTTTCTGTCAGTTGTGTGTGGAGTGCATTCTCATTCTCATCTCTCCAAGCATGGCCTTAAAGAAAAGTTTATTTTTGTTGTCATTAAATTTGTCAGATATTAGTTCCTACTGACCCTGACAGCTTGCAAGTGTGCTTGCATGTCTTTAGTTCTTTCTGCTTTTTATACTCTCCATGTTCTCCCTTTTGTCTTGCCTGTGCTGAACTCTGTTTTTAAGAGAGAATGTAGTGTAATCTGGAAAGTGGTGTTGCTGCTAAGCCTTTTGGTTTAGCATGTAGAACTTTGTATTAAGTGAATTTAAATTAATAGGTTTTGTTTTCACGTTTGTCAAGTTACAGTTCTGTCGCTTGTTTAATGTGCTCTAAAAAGTGCTCTGCTATTGAAGGCTCTGGTCTGACCATGCTCTTCAGTTCACGTTCCTGCTAGTTCACGTGTCCTGTATGTCACACAGGTACACAGCCAGCTGAATTAGCTCACTGCTCAGGCAGGACAGTGTGTATACGTTGTTTGTTTCTTGGCAGAGGTAGTGTTCAAGGTCAGTGAGCTGATGCCCATTCCTGCATGGCTGCCTAGGCACCGGTGTTGGTGCAGCAGGGGGTGCGTGGCTGGGGAGGAACCCGTTGCTTGGTTTATGCTGAGTGTAGTCAAAGTCTGTGCTGGGTCAGAGCCGATTGCATGTGACTGGGGAAATGGGATGTGTGAGAGCTCAGTCGTACAAATTCACAATAGCAGGTAGAGATTAAATAACATCTGAATTTGTGCTGGCTTTTGAATCAAATTAATGTCTAAGCCTTCATTGTAAGTTTTGATAAAAAAGAAAATCTTCCACGTAGCTTGACACTGCATCTGCTCTTAAAGTTTTGTCACTTGTGATTTGCAGTGAAAGTACATAGTCCCTATAGAAATATTATCCAATTAGAAGTAAAATTCCCCAGTTCCTTTTGGGTCACTGTGAAATAATTGTTCTAAAATGAATCTAAGTGTGTACTGATTGTATTTTGGGAGAGTTAATTACAAACTGTGTGGTTCAGGGATTTAGTGCAAGAAGAGGAAGAACAGTTGATGGAAGAAAGGAAAAAGAGAAAAGAAGACAAGAAGAAGAAGGAAGCTGCTCAAAAAAAGGTATGTTGAACATTAAAAAATAAAAACCCGTGCTTGTGGGTTACTTACATTTCATTGCTAGTAAATACTGTTTTAGCTGTTGTTATTCAGAAGTGTTTTCTTTTTAATTTAATGTTTTAAGCTTTAAATGTACTGTCAGTTACTCAGTGGTAACTGACATATTGAACATCTTAATTGGCTTTGTGTACAGTTTCTTCAGAGATTAAATACCCTTCTGAGATGACCATTCTTTTTCCCCGATTGTCAGTTGAAGCAGTTTCAAGTTTGAAAACTTCCTCAGTGTTAGTGCATTTATTAGTAGAACGAAATTACCAATTTTTTTTTTTAAATAGTGGCTTCCAGCTGTATTCTTACTTTAATATATCTTCTTATCCTTCAGTATGGAAACATACATGTCATAACACAGTTTGCATTAGGGAAGGTGGATAAAAACGAAAATATTGGCAGCAAAGGTGTTTTGGGATGGAAACATCACAGAAGTGCTTGTAAACATTTCAGAATTCCTGTTTCCTGTCAAGATATTAATCATGGCTGTTGAGTCTAAATATTGACCCTGAGCTTGAGAGGAGCTTGTAAATCTCTTTTTAAAAACATGTCCATTTCAGGCTTGTGTTTGCTAACTGGTGGTAGCAAAGTGAACCTGCTTAACAATTTTTCTTTGATTCCATTGACTAATGTTAGATATTTATTGTATAGTAAAAAAAACCAGTAGTCGGCTCTCCCTGCTTGTCGGCCGAAATAAAGGTGTTCGTTGTGCACCTGTACAAAATGAGCTATGTCTAATCCTGCAACAAATCTAAATGAAATAGTACTGGAGGGATACTCCTAGAAGAGGTATTTGCTCATATTTCAGAATGAGAGGTTCTTTTCAGTAGCTGACAGCAAAGCTGCATAATAATTTTTGGACCACAATTGTAAATTTACAACTCATTTTCCTCTTGGAATTCTTTTTTTAATCAGAAGTTGTAACGGGAAGGCAGCTGGTTTACTTGCAGAATTTGAATCTCTTAAATAAGTGGTTCTTCGTAGCTGACTTTCTCCTCCAAAATTTAGTATTTTCGTGAGTTTGAAAGGCATGTTTGAGAGTGAAATTTGTAGAAGAAATAAAAGCATAAATACTTTTTTGAAAGTGAAGAGACTAGACCTTAGCCTAAAATGGAAAGTTTTGCTTACACTTCTGCTGTGGAGCACTTGCTAGACTCTTCTTCAGAAGCCACAGGTCTTTCCTGATGTGCTGTATTCTCAGAGTGACAAAATGCTGAGTGCGTGGACTTCACATATCAGGAATTTAAGCAGCTTCTATGGACAAAGTAGTAGGATGCCACAAGGATGCTCATGTGCATTCCTGGAGAAGCTTAAACTTGATCAAGATTAAAGAGAATATACCTCTGAAAAACCACGGTAACAAACAACTGCCAGTTAACTTAGCTGTTAAAAAAATAAAAAGTCCTAGTACAGGCGTGGCTTGATTGTAAAATGAACACTTGAAATGTCGGTCACGAGGAAGGCAGAATCCCTTTTCTGTTCTGTTAATATTCACGAGTAGTTTCAGACTGACCAAAACTGTTCTTTCTGTTTGTAAGCTAACTTTTTCTGTTAGAGCTCTTAAGAATGTACTGTTTTGTATTATCAACCATAGGCTCTCTAGCAAAAACTTTAAAGCATTTAACCGTGTACCAAGTATTTCGGAAGTCCCTAGCTGAAATATGTTCAAACTTTTTTTCTTTTCGAGAATAGCACCTTAGTATAAAAAGCAGTCAGTAGCCTTATCCTATGACCACTATGATCGCTCTTTGCTGATCTCCGAGTGCTGTGGATAGTCAGAAACAGCAAAAAATTTTTGAAAAACTCTTGAGTTGTCTCATTTTCCTGTTCATGGGTCAAGTGCCAAGCTAGTGAATTGATTTTTAATTCAAGTTACAGTTGGAGGGGGAGATTACAAGCTCTCCAGAGTAAGCTCTAAACGCGTGCATAGGCATGGCAAGAACTGAAGAGGCATCATGTAATCATACTGTGGAAGGAAAAGCTAATGCTTGGGTTTTCTATATGCTGTAGTTTTTTAATAATTGGAACTAAAAGGAGTAGTAGGAGAACAGCAGCAATCACAGAGGTGTGACACTTAACAGAACATACCTTCTCTAAGTTGAGTAGTGCTTGCATCCTGATGCTGAGCAGCTTCCGTGGGACATCAACTGTTGTGTTCCATTTACCTTTTTATGATCGTATAAAAGTCTGTTTTGAACCCTTGGTTCCAAGCCAGCTGCTGTGCGTACAGTACCTGGGAGTTTGAAGTGCATACAAAACTTACCAAGTCTTCAAAATAAACTTTTTAACCAGATTTGTTGAACAAAGAGCATAATGAAAAGTTGTGGTGTTATGTAGCAGCCCCAAGTACAGCAGTTGCCTTTTGGGAGGTGAGGAGGAGGGGCAGTGGTACTGGAGGAGTTGGGGTAATAAGGGTAAGATAGGCAAAACTGAAAATGAATGTAGTGTGGGTTTTCTGATGCACTCATGTAAGCAGCCATTGGCTTTATTTTTGCTTTCTTAATTCCAGGGGCTGATGCATTATTGTTAGTAGAGTGGATTTTCTTCAGAAGAGATTTGGCAGTCTTAGCTATTTTTAGCAATCTCTAAGAGCCTAAATAAAAAAAAAAAAAATGAAAAGCTTATGCACAAGGTTTCTTGGGAGCAAGAGGCTACCTTCTGAACTATTGGACAGTATAACAAATTTTTGTATGTATCCTTGCCTTTGTCAGCATAAGAAGTTGAAAAAGAGGGTTTTTCTGTTAATGTACTCTTGATTTCTTTAAGAAGTGAGGATATGGCACTGAAGAGTCATTAATAAAGATTCAGTAGTCAGCCCTAACAGTGCTAATGTCTGAATCTAACCAAGTCTTACATGAAATCAGTGAATCAATAAATTTTTCTTGCATTCACATGAGCTCTTCTTTTTCTCTCTCCTCAAGGTTTTAATTATAGACAATCATAGCTTAAGTATTATCACAAATTTATTGCATACTGTGAATATATGCAATATCACAATTAAAATGGGTGGTATACAGCTACCAAAGTGACCATATCAAATTAAATCTCATTTTGCTTTGGTGATTGTGCCTTTTAAAAGTGATGATTAAGAAAACTCTAGTTTCAGATAGGAAGAACTATGGTTTGTGCTTTTGAGAGGTCCTTTATGAAGTCAGTTTCACCGTGTTCTATAGTTAAAACCTCACAATTAAGGTGCACTTCAATACAAGAAATGTTTCGCTCCCCATTTTTGTCCTATGATAAAATTTTATTCAGACAGATCTCTCATCTTGGCCATATCACAGGTGTAACCAGTTGAATCTTGGAAATGAAAGACTTAAAGCTTTTACATTTACTTTCTTGCTTCCTTTAAATGTCTAGGTCCCTCCCTCTTCTTCCCCTGCTGTATTTCGCACTAAAAGCGGTGGAGGTTCCTTGCTTCCAGGCACAGTTTTTAACTCACTTCAAACGTCTTAATTTGCCAGTTTAATTCAGTCTGTTTCTTGTAGTTATCTTTCAAATTAATTTTGTCTTCTATAACATTTAAACAGCTTTCTAGGCATAAGGAATAATAGGCATGGGTTGGTTAGAAAGACACTTCTGAAGTAGATAATTAAATAACTTTAAAACATTTTAAAAGAGGAAAGTCAAAAGCTAATGTTGCTTTATGAAGTGGCACATGCACACGTGGTTTTTCTCTTATCTGCACAAATCACTGACACTTCTTTTTTCTTGTTCTAGGCCATTGAACAAAAAATCAAAGGTAAGTTACTTTAGAGTTATTTCTATTCTGTATATTATTTCTGCATTTTTAAATATGTTGAATCAAATGGGTCGTCACCTGAAAGCTCTTCTCAAACTAAAAGATGGGATCCTTGAAACTTCAGTTGCACTTTTTCAAACAGTGACCACAAAAGACTAAAGAGTAATGGCTAAGGGTTTATTCCAGGGATTGGGGTCTTCTGTTCTTCCTGTCTTCCATTCTTAATTACTTACACAGCACCAGGCATATACATAATACCTTGAATTCTTTTCCATATTTGCTTTTTTCCTTCCCCTTTTTTGCTTTGTCTGAAAAGTGCACAAACACTTCAACTATGACCATGTATATATAGATCCATGTAACGGATCTGTTTGAAACTTAATTTCCAAATATTCTACATGCAACTGGGGTTGGAAATGATTGATAGACAAGTAATTGATATGTCTAGTTTTAACTATTGCATGTGGAGAGTTCATCCTGAAAAAATGATCAAGATGACAGTATCTGAAAGCTGTAATTTAGATGTTAAGTGGCAGGCTGGGAACACTGCAGTTGTTCTGAATGTTTGTGGTTTTTATACAGATCTCCATTCCAACTGGCTTCTGTAAAGGGGAAAAAAATATTCTTTTCACGTTCTTTTTAATTCTAGCTCATAACCTGTTAGTTGAGAAGTGGATAATAATTGCATAAGTGATCATGTGGAGTGCTTGCTGAATCCCCGTTTTCTGGGAACATTGGGTTTAATTTAATACTTACTTGAGCAGTGGTAGAAACAGGAGCTCAGAAGCCCCGCTTAGCGGAGATGCAATTACTGTTGGAAAAATCAAAAAGTGTTTGAAGTGCTGTTCTGGCATGAAGGTAGTAAGATGGTAAAGGACATACTGCGCTTGAGAAGAGGCAAAGAAACAAATGAAAGTGTCCATTACTGCGGTGTGCGTTTGAAGAAGCGTCCTAGTTTGCATGTGGTTGAAATGGAGGAGGCAGGTTCTCCACATAAAAAAACAAGCCAGTTCTCCTGCCGAGGACTGCAGTATCAATTACCAGGTATCAGGAGACACATCTATGTCTAGTTTATTTAAGTGTAATGTGTACTTTAGTGTGTGTGTTTAAAAGAAAAAAAAAAAACAAAACCAAACATGAATGATTGAGTAGGACCAATAGGTTTTCAGTGTGTGACGATGCTCTGCGGAGGGAAGGAGGGCAGCCTGGGTTCTGTGTCTTGGGGAGTTCTTCTCTGTGATGCTTTGAGGGAGCTGATATTTTGGTTATGGAGTGTTGGTCCCTTGGGGCAGAAGGAGCTGCCGGAGCATGGTGGCTGCAGGAGTGTTAGTGCACCGTTCCTACAGCCGATGTCGATAATGGAAGCTTACGTTCTGTATGTGGAACCATCCTGTGGGTTTCATTGAACTGACTGTAGGTCCTGGCCCTTCCAGCCTGACTCTGGTCGCTGAAATCAGTTGGGAATTCTGTGTTCACATCTTAGGCACGTGACTGGATACTTAATAAAAGTGCTGGAAGAGTATTACAATTAATATATGCTCTTGTTTTTTAAAGCACCCTTTTTCAAGCAGTGCGTGGAATTGCATTTGAAGTACAGGCTAAGCATTTGTTTTCTTCTGTATATTCCTGCCATAAGGCTTCTAAGATAATATACCAGATCTAAAGAATTGTGAAAGTGTTTGGTTTTATTCTGAAGTAATAAAATACAATCTGAAAAGATAGTGAAGAAGGAAAATGATAAAATACTTTGCTGTAAATAATAACGTCCATTTTGAATGAACATTTGACCTGTGTACTTATGCTGCACTGGCATCCACCCGTCACATCAGGGACGAGGCTGCAAAAGCAAATGGCTAAAAATAGCGTGAAGACAGGAGGGCAGTAGTTCTGCTCAGTAAGCTACCTGATGGTAATCTTCAAATTGAAAGAAAATGCCTTTCTTTTGAAGGACAGACTAAATCTTTTTTTTTTTTTTCTTTTTTTCTTGGAGGCCTAATGTTTACCGATGGAAGTATTACATTCCAACTTTAATGTTAAATTATTATTAAAAGGGTATTTCAGGAAGTTTAGCTGGAATTCAGAGTTGTCAAAGAAACGCAAGCTGGCAGTCCTGCTGAAGAAGTACGGACATTATGGGATTCAGATGGGCAACTTTTTGCAACGGTTTCTGCAGGAACAAAATTCGTTGCTTATGTTGCACATAGCTCTTTCATTGTTTCAACAGTTTTGCCTACTTGTATTCAGGATGCAAATTAATGTTTCATTAGTTTCCAAGTTTCCATCACGTTAATGTCTTAAATAATTTATTCTGTGCATGAGCTGAAGATAAAATACAAGAGTATAGGATCTCTAAATAATTCAGAATTATGTTCCTTCTTTCAGAAAAGTAGCTGGTTAAGTGGTGGGGGTGGGTAGGGAGGTTACTGTTTTTAAGCATAGCTTGGATGGCTCCAAAATGTTGTTTTAGCAAAGGTAGAAATTGTTGTACCAGCTGAAGTAGCTACTGGTGTTCATGTAAAATTATAAGACTACCTTCTGAGGAAGTTAATAGTGCTGATTTTTTTTTTTTCCTGTTCAGGATTGGGAATGGAAGTAATGAAGATACTAATATAAATGTTTCTCATACAAGTAACACTTTAATACTGTAGTATTGTCATTAAAAGTGCATGTATGTCATTCCTGTGGATTTCAGATATTCTAACCTGTCTAGCTTTATACACCTGGCTTTATTAAAAGAGGGAAGAGGCAGTTCATAGGAGTTAGAGATGAATGTATTAGTTTGTAAATGGAACGCTTCTCTGTGCAGCAGCTAGCATAACATTCGTACATCGACAAGTGCCCTCCAAGTCTCTTGTACCAGGTGTTTTAGGAAAAAATAAGTATTATTTGAAAGTCCTTATTTGTTGAGAAAACTGCAGAATTGTCAATTGTTGTGGTATTCCTTCTAACTTGGCAAAACAGGTATTTTTGCTGTGTTTAATGTCAGTACTATTAAAGACAGACAAATCAATCCATTTACCCTGAATTTCTCCTAAAACCGGGCTCTGCAAACTGCACTGTGGCCACGAATAGCTAATGATGAGCCAAGCACTAAAGTAAATGCTATTTCAGAAGAATGTTTGAGTTTTGTTGCATATGCTCACTTCAGTAATCATGGTGAACTTCTGCAGAATGCGATTTCATTACGAGATGAAATATCTTTTTGCACACACTTTAATCTATGTACATAATACCCTAGTGAAGTAATTTATAAAATTTGAGCCGTAATGTTTCTGTTGATGCCAGTGTTGTGGTTAGTTGTTCTGAGTGCTTTTGTGCTTTGCGAAACAGTACAAGCTAGAGCTGAAAGCATCTGTCAATCTTCAGTTCTGAATTCCCCTGCTTTGTAGAAGGCAGAGGCATAAAGTACTACTTTTAGTGCAGAACAGAATAAACTTTGAATCAACCACTGAAACGGAAAGTGCTTTTAAAAATAGCTGGGTGTGGAATTGAAATCTTTGACTCATATTTCCCACCTTGGAAACTTCTTATTCATTTTCTTCTCTGTGAAGCAAAATTGCCTGAATACACTAACTCTTCTGTTTTTTGTCGGGTTTCTTTTTTCACTTGCCTAACTATGCTTTTCCTGATTGGAAAAACTGTTATGTTAGCTTTTAAATCTTGAAAGCAAATAGCAAAAACGAACAGAGTAAGAAATGCTTGCTGTTAAAGTTACCCATAGGAATGGCACACAGCTTACCTTTGTGCGGATCTTCAGGGGTTAATGAATTGGCAAACAGTTAGATATTTTCCAGATCAGCTAGCTGAGCTTACAGCTGCGGCCATTTTTCCACAACGAAAATTCTAGCACTACATCTTACGTGTGTCAGCTTGAAAGCCAGACTTCCTCTGTTTGCCCTTCAGCATTCCAGCACTGACAACTCTTTGGGGCATGACACGCAGGGAGAGAGCATTACAATACATTTTTAAGAGGTCAGCTTCAGCAGCAGCAAGAAGAAACATTCAAGTGACGGCTTGGTGCTGTTCTTTGTGTGGTTTAGTAGGCGATTTGATCTTTGTACGCTGATTTTGCGCCAGTGAGAAACTTTTCCATCTGCATTAAAGTTATTCAAACAGCTGCCATTTTTTTTATTGGAGGGGGAGTTTAAGTCACTGGGCCCCTACTCCAGGAGGAGTTGGCAGGCAGCACTCCTGGAGCAGTAAAATGACACCATGCTTCTCCTCCATTTTCTAATGAAATCTGCAGAGTGGGAAAGCAACACAAGTTGGAAGCGTCTTTCTTTGGAATCTCTCTGTAAACTGTAACTTCACCATCCCCTGCTTTGTGGGTTTCAGCAGGTTTGTTCTTTATGAAAATCTGTCAGTTTTAATACTCGTTTCTGTAAGCTTGCTGTTACTAGTCAAGTAAATTAACTGTGATAGACTGTAAGTCTGTTAATATTATCTTTCTGCCTTAATATGATTCAAAATAAGACTGGTGTCCAGAACAAAGTTTTATTAAGCAAGCAACTTGTTTATAACAAATTAAAATATTAAGATAATGATTAAGGGGTGTTGGAATTTATAGTAGCCATATTGGAATATTAATGTATTATTTAGTCCTCTGAGAAGTTGTGGACCAGAAAATGTTGGACAGGATGAATTGTATAGCTTAAAACTTAGTCTGTGGTACTCAGGGAAGCGAAGGCAAGGGAGTTCTGTTGTACTTCTGATTAATTTCAGTTTAAAATTAACATACGAAAGTAAACTCTGCATATTCTTTAGTATAACCATATTATCCGGTAAGATTTCTATGTAGTTTGCTGATCATAGTAGAAAGAATTACCATATTTGCTAAGGAAATGAATGCATAGAACATATGAGAAATATAATTTTCTTAAACTGTTTGTGAAGTCTTGTTCATGTCGTGGCTTAGGGGCTGGCTTGGCAGAAAGTAGCTTGTTTATTAGTTGTGCTCTTTTATAGTTGAAAGTGGTTTGATAACAGAATCCAATGGACTTGCAGGTAATAATATGCGCTTTGTCTTTAAGTAGCTTTAACTAGGAAAGTGAAGTATTAATGTTTCTGCATTACAGTACTGCCCTAAACATGCTACTGCAACACTGGACGTCCCGTGGAATGTCATGTAGAAATGATTTTGCTTTAAGAGGAGCAATTGTATATGAATGGTAGTAGCGGTGTAGGAGAACGGAATCTCTTTCATTGACCACATTATGGGGTCTTGTATGTTGGATTAAAAATCTCTTCAAGCGAAGTGTACTTTCCACTTGAGCTGACGATAAAAAAAAAAAAAAAAAAAAAAAAAAAAAAGCTTAAATACAGTGTGCAGAAGGCTGAAGGATGTATGTGTCCCTAAGCGGTGCCATTACTGTAGGACTACTTTGTTGGCTTGATAATGATACGCTGGCTGCAAAAAGTGGTTGGTTTTTTTCTGTGTATCACTGTCGGCACACCTCAGGTGCAGGCCGAACTGTGCTTTAAACTGTAAAGCGTGGTTAGTGTGAATCAGTTGCAGCAGAAGGCGTATTGATAGATCAAAAAGTTCAGATTTGGGCAGTAGTTAAACAGATTGTGGTATGTGAAGAATTTTTTATTTCAAAGCTTGTTGCAGTACCTAGACCACAGAAATGTGCGAAGTGCTTATGCATTAAATTGTTGACAAATTCTTAGCTATTTGCTAAAATAGCTCCCCCACCACCACCTGGCTTAGTCATTTTCAGTTATTTCAATTATTTTTAAACCAGGAAATTTGAAAAGGAATAAATGGAAATGGAGTTGTTTAAGACTTCTTTGTAGTTGTGAAATTCAGTTTTGATCATAATTGTTGTCGCATTATATGCATCAAAACATTGTGCAAGGAATCTGATCCGAGTTACCTATTTTTTTAATATAGGTAACAGCTTAAATTGATGGAATCTGGTATGGTGTTGGTAATTTTTATCAACTTGACAATTTATCTAATAGCTTTTGAATACCTGCTATTCCTTGTGCTCTGTACATTAAATTGACTTATGTCTTGGCCATTCCTCTCCTTAATTCTGTCCTTCTCCAGTCAGCTGTGAAATAGAGAGCGCTGGGTCACTGCTGTGTCCCGCAGGGGAGGCGGTGGGGCTGTGGAGCGAGTGCAACAAGGAGGTCCCTCAAGTTTTTCTTTTCTACTTTTCTTAAGCAGTAGCACCAGCCTCAGTTTCCCCCTTTCCTAGCAGGCAGGGTCTGTCCTCTTCCATAGCCTGCCACCACCTTAGAGGTGCCATTGGAGCAGTTTGATGGAGCTGCGTCCTGAACTCTTCTCTCACAGGATCTCAATGAAAACAATGTGGGGGTGACTTTAACCTGGGTCACTTCTCCCCTCTAGCTGTACGGCCCCAGAAAGGGTTGTGTTGCTGGGGAAGGAGCGACCTGTAGCTAGTAGGAACCTCTTTAAATGCTTGTCACCAAAGGAGTTGCATTACCAAGCTGTGCCCTTGCTCTTAGCAGCTGAAGTGCTGCGCAGATTAAGCTGTTTTTCTTTCAGTAACTTCTAAAACTGCCAGTTTTATTTTGTGGAGCTCTGAGTAGAGATGGGGACTTGACCACGTAGGCAGGTCAGCACTGAGGGAGGTCACGATCGAGTCTTGAGGTGTCTCGGAAAGTTCCACGGTAAATGTAAACGTGCTTTATGGATATCTCATCCAAGAAACTTGAAAAGTACATTAGTATATCAATCACGTAAGGGGTTCGAAGTCCAGCTTACCTGTTACAGCGGTTGGGATGAATGGCAGTAGCACCAGGAAGCACGGATCCAGTAGTTCACAGTGTTCCTTCCTATCCGTTGAGCCTGGTTTACTAACCAGTTACCTACACCTGAACACCACCATACTTACCGCCTTTGCTTTCGTACTGGTTGGGGCGGAGGTGTTGAGGATGTTGCGGTTTTCCCTTTATTCAGCATCTGAGTTTGGTGTGTTCACTCACAGCTGACCTCTGCAAATTATTTGACCACCTTCTTGCCCTGAAGTGGCTGTGCTGTCAAGACCGAAAGATAATTTGGAGTTGCAGTTGCACGTTTGGCATTTTAACAACACCAGCACAGTCCTGCCAAGCTGTTCATAGGGGCTACCCATGCTATTAGCTTTTCCTGCTGGCAACAGGTTGGTTTAGGGATATCAATGTATTTCCCTTTGGATGTTAGGGTTGATAAAGCAGGCAAGTCTAACAGTGCTTTCTGTATGTCCTGTTCCCCTCTTGTGTTTTTTTGTGCAAGACCATAACATTTTTCTGTACGTAACACTTCAGGTTTCCCATTGGAGTAAGATTTTTTTTTTTTAGTGCTTAAATTAAAGTTTAAATGCCAAAAAAAACTGGCATAGTGCTGATTTGTCAGAAAAAGCTATAGAAAGCTTGTTAGTAGTAGCATACTTTAACTGAGATAACTTTGTTACGAGCGATAGCAAGACATATTTCTGCTTCCAGACCTGTGCTATTAAAGCTGTGTGGTTATGGGATAACTGAGCTTTTAATGGGGAATGAGTTACAACTTGAATCAGAAAAAATGCTGCCATTACGTAATACATAAGCACATCTAAGAATATTGACTTAGTCTTCAATTTTTTAAGTTGCTGTTCTTATGAATAACTTTGTCCAACTTTCTTTTTTTTGGGGGTGGGGGTAGTGCCAGAACAAACAAAGACAAGTGTAAGCCAGCCTCAGCCTGTCACCTCTAACGGCACTTCCACAGTAACCAGCACTAATAATAATGCCAAGCGGGCCACAGCCAACAGTCAGCAGCAGCAGACCTTGCCTCGATACCCTCCTCGTGAAGTACCACCGCGATTTCGACACCAGGAACAGAAACAGCTTCTGAAACGAGGTCAGCAGTTACCAGTTATAGCTGCAAACCTGGGATCTACTCCTAAAGTATTAAACGGCCAGTCAGGAGGCAGCACTGTCACAAATAAACAGCCAGTGACCAACGGAGAAGTGCCGAACAGCAGCAAAAAACAGCCAGGTGAGGGGGAGGTACCTTGTTTTCCTTTAACTAAAATCGAATAGTTTAAATTCAATTATCAGTGAAATATTTGAGCTAATATTATTTAAACTTTAAATGTAAGCTGTAGCATGATGAGATATTTTCCTGTGCTTAATATTACAGGATGGTTTCAGCCATCTTTGTGCAAGTTTCATACTGAAACTTAAGACAACTTAGTTGCTCGTTGTTGCCAGTGGTGTACAGTAGACATGGCTGTTCCTGAACAGATGTTGAAGCCAATGTGACCACTGCTGTGTTCTGAATTTCCAGTCTTTATCCTAATAATTGATCCAGGCATGGTCATGGTACAAAGCATCTTTTTTGCATCCGGTTTTGATATACAGATCTCACAAGGAAGGGTCTTTCACATAGTTCCCAGAGTGTTCTGAACAGCATCTCAAGACTTCCCCCCTCCCCCCATATCTAGAGATACAGATAGGGTACAACTTGTTTAGAATATCAGAATTGCTTTTTGTTGTTAGGTCAGAGTTTTTCTTTGTTCATCTGCCTGCAGATAGGTTATCTTACAAAGTGGATCGACCTTTACCTTTATTACTGTTAGTATTTAAATATAGTTATCCTTTATGATTTTGGCTTGTTATGCATCCTCTTCAAGTACCCTTTTAAGAGCAGCAAACTTATCTGTTACATGTGCATAATTTGCCATTCAGTGAATGTACTAGCATGCAGTTCAGCAAATTTTTTGGGACAATAAGGGCAGTCTGGTTTTGGCTAGAAAAAAGTAACTTTCTTTGTAGGTTCTAGATTTTCAAAGGGACTTGGTATTAATGCATGCTAACACTGAATATGTTGGACAAATACTTCTTATTTTTATACTTGTACTTATTTTTTTACATGCACATAGCAGTGATTTGCACTATCCCACAGATAGTTTCTTCTGAAACTTTAATGAATTCCCAGTGTTTCTCAAAATTCATGTTTTATAGACTACAAGGGATGTGACTGCTAGCCCCTTCAGTTACAAAAAAGATTTCTGGAAAATAGCCTTGATATTTCAAGTTTTAGTTAAATTTTGAGCTGTTATAGTTACTGAATCTAGAAGAAGCAGTATTTAAATGAAAGTAAACAATCAAAGCATTGGAAGCAGTTTATCCAGGTGCCCCTTGACGAATGTTTCTGATATTACTTTCCAGTATTATTTTTGTAACGTACTGATAGAACTTTTTACCATTCCAAGAAGTGGTTTTTAAGCAGTTAATTTTTTGTTTTTACTTCACCTGTCTAACCTTGTTCCTGTCTATAGTCAGGTTTAAAGTAACCTTTCATACACTTGCTTGCTTCTAAGATGCAACTTTTTCTCCAGCATATATCCTCTACTCATCAAATTGTGTGGTAGCAAGTAGTGATTTAAATAAAAATTCACATGTAGACTAATCTAAGAAGTATTACTCTTTATACAACCTATTAAACCTCCTAATTTTATCCAGAGGGTTTTTTGAGTATACTGTCCTTCATTTCACTTTTTGTGAACGCCAGCACAATATTTAATTAGTTGGGTTCCCGTTTGTGTATTGCATTCTTCCCACTTTTGCTCAGTTTTGCTTGATTTTTGTGCTGGTGTGGCTGGACATCCTTTAGGCTGGGAGATACCAGCGTGTCCCTGTGCGGTGCTGCCACAACGCTGTCCTGAGTGTCTGAGGCAACTGCTTTACTGGGAGTAGTTCTGCCATTTGAATAATATGTTAATTATTAGAATAATATGTCTACTCATCCAGCTGGTAACTAAAAGGTTCTGAGAGCCTTCAGGGGAGAGAAAGGTTGGCCAAATCACTTTCCTATCTTAAGAAAATGTTTGTGCTGTCTGTAGCATCCTGTCAGTCGCTGTACCATCAGGTCTTTGTTAACTGTGCTGTGCTCGGGGCGTTCCCGTGTGTGCAAAAGGTGGGCCGGACAGAACCGACGAGTGGGGTTGGGAGGCCGGGGTCTCGTTCCTTGGTGCCGTGTATCCGTATGCTTAAAAGATCTCTTTCCTCTAGTATAACCAGGAATAATGTCTGGCTTGGATGTTTTGTCATGTTCTTTGAAAGATGATGATGTAAAGGAAACAATTCTTCAGTGCTGGATTTTTGTCATGATTTCAAGATCCTGTCTGATGAATTGCCTGTGAGGCAATGTGGAGGTGGCCATGGTCCAGCAGCATGCAAGAGTGACTTAGTGGCTTTTGACACCTTTGTCTCTGAAAGGAAACATTACCGGCATTTGCCTGGCTCAGTCTTACTCGCTCACTCTCCCTAGTTCCTCTTTTAGCCTCCAACGACAACTTCTAGGTACTCTCCTTGTTGTTACCTCCGAAATTAAAAATCTCGTGAAATTTGACATATCTGTAGATCCCTTCCTATTGAAAGAATATCCATGTGCAGGCCATTTAGGTTAACAAATTTTATACCTCAACGGAATATCTTTGAAGATTAAGTTCTTGACTTTTTTTTTAAAAAACATTATTTAATGGATATTGGGATCAATCTGTATTTTAGGGCTAAAAGAAAAACTGTAGCTTGAAATGTTGAAGCCACAATTGCTGGAATTGGTAATGGCTCCGGTTGTTTTATCTGCCATTCCCTGACAGACCCTGGAATAGGATCTCTCCCCAGTTCCAGCTGTGGTGATAACTGCTTGATAGGTGCTTTGTAAAAGCCAGGGAACACAAGTACTGCTGAATTTAAAATCTTCCTTTAATTGCCCTGGCCACAGTAAGTTTTTAAGTCTTTGGTATTGGAGAATTTTTTAATTATCTTGATGGTCAAATAAAAAATATCTCTTTACGTGTGTTTTGCGTGGACAGTCATCTTTTTTGAAAATTAACCTGCTTTGTTTACAAGTAAAGCTTAAGGAGGGATAGTCCTGTGGGTGGGTTGTTTTTTTTTTTTCCCCTGCTGTTTTTAGGACATTTGGCATATCTTTTTAATAAAGACACATAAGTGAAGCTCATGCCATGTAGTACTTCTGAAACAGATACAGTCTTGTACCAAGATGGTTATTTTAAGAGATCTGCGTAAGTAGCTCTTTATCAGAACATTTCCATACCCAACTGAGTTGTTTGCTTTACGGAAATTTTCCCCTATATGTAAACTTCACGTGAAAGGAAGGTCTTGAGTGCTGCCTTGGTGTGTTTGTTTGCCTCTGTGCTTTGTAACACATCAGAATAGCCAGGTGGTTATTCCACAATGAGATGATTTATATAACGAACTAAAATATTTGCCAGCAGTAATTGCTTACAACTGTGGGACGGAACAAAACAGGACAGCACCATCAGGCTCCTGGCGTTAGTCCAGTGACTTGGATTCCTCCTTTGACGCGAGTGGGTCGCGCTTTATCCTTGTGCATCTTGCAGCGGAGCTGCAAAATTCTATTGCAGTCAGAGCCTTTGGAAACAAAAGATTCTTCCTGTAACTTAAGGGGTTTTTCTTGGTTATTGTAGGAGTTGGGGAAGAAGTGAGCAGTTGGGATTTGCAGTTAGTAGTGATGGAGGGTGACTTACATTTAAGGCAATGTTTCCTAAATTAACAGTTAGTGGTATCCACCTGTAAAATTTGTGAATTTGAAACATTAACTTTGACTTCATACACTGCCTATAGGACACTTAGGAGAAAGAAGCAATGAAACAGTGGTAAATGAAAGTTTGTTGTGCACACGCTTAGGTTAAATCAGAGTTGGACTGTACTTAGCTATTTCTGTTCGCTAAATCATGTAGCAAAATAATGACTTTCAGGTGGAGGAAGCATGCTGTTCAAAGAAGTGATATGAACTTGCTTAAATTTCAGGGCTGACCTCTGAAATTCTGAGTTAGTACAGTCAAAAATTAACTGGTTTTGGTTTCAATGACTATAAATTCTTCCTCTTTTTTATGTAAATGGTACTTTTAAGGACATGTTAAATTGGTTAGTTAAATGCCAAATGCATAAAAACTAACTAGTAGTGGAAATATTTAGTAAAAGCAGTGAAACTGCTAGTAATTAAATCTAAACGCTACATGTAGAAAGGTGGATTTGCTGTCAGTGTATCTCTTCCCCGTGGTGTGCTCAGCTCTGTGGGTGAGGCAATTCAGAGCTTGCTTGTCACTAGCACGGTCAGTAAGATTGAGGGATGGCTCTTAAGTGAAACCTTTCCTGAAAAAGGGGTGCTAATGGTTTAAAAGTAATGAGTGGTTTGGGGACTGTTCTCAAAGGACTAGTTTACTTAAGTAACACTTCTGTACTTTTCTTGCTTTTTTTTTTGTAGGCATGCCTCCCATTCGGGACTTGGTGAGCCACTCCCCTAACCAGTCAGGTTAGCTATTTAAATATCACCTTTTTTTTGCACTACGTGTGTTTGTAGTAGTTACATGTTTCACACAATTTTGTCTTGATTTTTTTTTTTTTTAATTCTTTGGCTTATGTTTTCCAATAGCATGTGCTGTGTCAATGACTGACTTAAGTATACTTTCTCTATGCCATTACATACTACATTTGGATAAACATTTTTAATTTTCTAAAATATGTCAGAATTCATACCAAAAAGATGTTTCGACTATGTGGCACCTTAGCTTTAAAATACTAAGTGTCGTCTTTTTTTTTTTTTTTTTAACCTTTATGCTTACATGTTAAATTGCCTCTTTGTGCTATTAAATTGAATAATCTGTACAAGGCTTTGCTTTATATCGGAGACATTTCACAGCACTGTGGAGGAAACCACATCTGGGGGCCTTTCTGTTTTGAATGCTGAGTTTACACTGGGGTAGCACATACGTGGAGGCCTACAGCTGTGTATGTTTTTTACTGGACATGATTGTGAAGAACACTTGCTGTTTAAGTAATATTTTGGAGCGAATGTGCTGTGTGAGGACTTGGGGACGTGCCGTATGAAATGCTCTGGAGTAATGCAGGTAGTGCGGCAGGGGTGGTTAGTTAGTGCGACAGGGTGGTTAGTTAGTGCGGCAGGGGTGGTTAGTGCTGGCTCTGTTTCTGGCTGTGCCATGTACCCATCAGGCTGCTCTGGGCGCAGTGCTTAGGAGAGAATTTCATGTTGCACCTCTTCTGTTTACCTTGAAGACTGCTCTCAAGGGGGTGATGTTAATCCTCCTCTCCTCTTCCCTCGCCTCTCTTCCCTTGTGTTGAATTTGGCCGCTTAGCGAGTCAGTGCAGCTTCTCCATGTGATGGAAAACTAACCCGGGGGCTCATCTTCTTCCCGTGGTGCAGCGAGCTGGCCTGACTCACCGCAGTGCTGCTGGGGTGTTCAGTCCAGCACAAGTCAGGGCCAGAGCCCCTGCTGGGAGAGAAGAGGGGGGAGAGTGTGCAGGACGGTCCCTTTTAGCAGAGCCGCCAGTTGTGCTGGGTTACGCGCAGAGGGACACTGTCCCCTTGTCCTGGCAGCTTTCCTGTCCTGCATTAACAGTTAGGAAACCATTGTGGAGGCAAAGAGCTGTGTCTACCAATTCTTGGGTTGGAGTACTTTAAGACACAAACAGACTTCAAGACCTTTTTCTGTACCACAGAGAAACAGATACATGATGTTAACGAACAGGTTTTTATTTTTCTGGTTTTGTCATTTTGTAATAAACGTGCTTTTTAGCTTGTTTACTAAAAGCTAAAAAGCTTGTTTACTAAAACGCATTTTTTCACAAGGACCAAAGGTACAATAATTGGGAAGATATAGTATTGACAGTCTGTGGGTACTGGTATGTACTGGAAGTGGAAAAGGAGACAGAGGGAGCAAGATTCTGATATTTCTTAATTTACATTTCTCAATCCTACTGTTTAGTTTAGACCATGTGATGGTACTTTTAAAACAAACAAACTACTTCAGAAAATACATACAGTTTCCTGAAAACATTTCCTGCAGGGGTGACTCATAGCTAGAAGGCATTATATTATTAAATTACAAATTATTGAAAAAATCTTAGCAGATTGCTGAATTTTAAGAAACTCAGGTCTGTGTAATTTGTTTTTGTCCAGGATTTAAGCAGCAAAAGTTCAGTTGCAGCTTTTAAATAGTTTTGAGGAGAAAACCAAGAGTAGGCTGTTACTGGCTCATTTTGCTGTGCACCAAATGTAGTATGTTGTCAGCTGTAATTTTTCAGTTTTGAGGGTGTTTTTGTGGTGTCTGCCAGATACAAAAAAATCAGAGATAATACCTTGCTTATTCAGTATTTGTATACTTAATCTCAGAAGTTCGTGTGTTGTGGAGATTCAGATAGGAATATTTCGGAACAGTGGCTCATACTAGAAATCGCTAACACACATTTATATCCAGGAAAGAGACTGTTAGTCCAGGTAGTTTTGTATGTAATCGGATAAAAGTCTGGATGACTGGACATTAATCTTTATATGCTGTTCGTGTGTTGGCTCGTTACAAACTGTGTATCACATCTAAATTAGTATAATAGAATTTTAATAAAGACACGTTTTCTTTTTATGTATTCTATTATTGTGCAAATTAGGGTTTGTTTACCATTTCACTCTGGCTTGTAGTCATAACCTATATCTCTTTCTCCACGCTGAATTCAGACTGTTTGCCATCTGTATGCTTTCATGTTTTTAGAATTGATCATGATATTGGGATGATGTTTATGTAATCAAGATTTTGTTTTGTTAGGGCAGCTTTTGATGCTGTCGACTCTCTTGTTTGTGAGAGTGCAGACAACTCTTAACTTTGATTAGTCTTTTAATATAGGTTAAATGTCTTTTTTTTTTTTTTTTTAAACATCAGTGTGAGATTTGAAATCTTGGGTTTTGTTGGACAATTGCTCAGGTGTTTTTTCTAGTAACACATTAATAGGCAGTTCTGGGCTACGTTCAGCTGAACGAATGTCTTCCGGTTCTCCCACGGATGCCATGTGGTTCTCTTCTTCAAGACTGTGGAGCTGCCAGGCACTTCTAACTATTGCAGCGCTATTTCTACCTCCCACAGGTCTCTTTCCGCTACTCCCTGTTCCAAATCGCTGTGCCAGCATCCTTGTTTCTCATGGTGTAGTTCCTACGTGAAGCTTAACTGATTGCTTTGACACTCTCAAGCTTCCATCATCCTGGTTGCTGGAGGAGCAGCGGGTGATGCCTGCTCTGTGCTGCTCCTAGCTATGGGGTCTTGGTGGCAGGGTCTTTGGCTAGATTCTTTTTCACTGTAGGCTGAATAATGTTTATATTGATTAAAAACAGATTAAAAATAGACCAAAACTTGTGCATCAGTGTAATACTCAGTAAAATGTGCATGGTAACTTAAATGTAAGCTCTTTTTTTCATTTGTTCCTTCCTGTTTCCTTGTAGATCATCAAGATCATAAATTCAAATAATGTAGTATTTAAAATTTGTTACTCTGATTTAAAAATGTGGGATTTTCCACTTGTCATGGTGTTCTCAAATTCATTCTGAGAGATGGAGGCACCGAAACAAGGTCTCTTTTTAAATCTACATCAACTGTGCTTCTCTTCAGATTGGTCAGTCATGCTTACACACCACAGTAAACTGCATCAACCCTTTTTGCAGTTGAGTTGGAGCACTAAGAACAGGCTCCTGCCGAATGACCCCTGCATTTGAGAGCTGAGCTGTTGCCAAAAGTTGTATCTTGTATACGTTTTAACCTCTAAGTAGGTGGCAATTTTGACTAACATTTTTAATAGAGTAGTTGCAACTCAGTTACTTGCTACTGAGCCGTAGGTAGGGGTTGGTGGGCATCGGAGTTTGGCGCTGCAGTGCTGGTGCAGAATTGGCACTTCTCGTAGCAGGAAGAAGCTGGTGAGACTGGCAACTTCCTTTCAGGCCTCACAATTAACATGTATTTCTTGGAAACACAAGAGGCTTATAAATTAGCGTTACATTTTTAAAGTAGCCAGTCCCTACATGTTCTTTAAATAGTTTTTGAGGAAAATAAGGATTGATAATTGTAGCATTTTGGTATTATTAGCCCTGTCTGTTAACATGAACAGGTAGAATTTCATGAAGGTGTTCAGGCAAAGCGACTGTACCTTTTTCTAGTCAGATGTAAGGCATGTGCTCTAAAAATCCATTAAGAATGAGCAGGAGCTATAAAACTTCTTTTCTCTTATCTTTAGGTACATACATTTTGAGTATTCTAAGTAAAGGCAAAAAAGGGAACAGTGCTAAGAAAAGTTGACAGTTTAGTTTATTAAAAACCTGAATGTTTTAATGGGCAGAGAAGCGTAGTTTGCTACGTGTACAGCAATTGAGCATACACTAGTACGGTTTGTCTTTCACTTCAGGCAAATACTAAGTAAAAAACTTCACTGATATTATGCAAGTGTTCTGTTTCCAGCTTCACTACTGTTTTTCACATGCTTCACACTTTCATAGTTTCATCTTCTGGCACACCTGTCTGTGTTTTGATTTAACAGTTTTGCAGGGGGGAGGTCTCTGCAGTAAAGCTTAGACATATGAGCTGAAAATTGATATCACTTATTTTATAGCAAATACTCCATGGTGCATGTATTAAACCATGAAAAGTTTATAAGTTAATTAGGATGTACGTCTTTGTGATTCCCAGACATGATCAGCTTATTTATTGAAAAAGAAACAGTAGTTCTTACATAAACGAAAATGAGAAGTGTCAGTTCAGCTACTGTGTTTAATCTGTACTGCTGCAGCAGCAGAACTTTAGATTGGTCTTGTGGGTTTTGTGTCCGATTGTTGTATAAAAGAAAGTATCTTTAAGATTTCTTAAGTACACATTTTAGAATGTCTTTGAATGGGGGTGGGAGGGTGTGTGTTTCTCGGGCTGTCACATAGTAATTGGTTCTACTAGGTCAGTTTAATATCCTGTTTAGATTTCTGCCTTTCAGAATGTCTTTGATTTTATATAGTATTTTAGTTGTTAATACGTATATGTTCTTGCAAAATACTTTGTATATGGTGGTATAGAGTATTTCAAAAAACGCTATTTCTCTGGTAAAAAGAACTGTACCTTTAAAAGTGCTGCTTTGTGCTTTTTGTGAGAGTGCAACTTTGCCTGCTGGTGAGAAGTGTTCTAGGTTATGCGTGTGGCGGTGTTCTGAACATCTGTGCTCGCTCGGAAGCTTTCTCCGTCATCTTCAGTGACTGTAGTGTTAAGCAAAATAACCCTTGGCTTAGTATCTTTACACGTTATTTTGTTTCCCTCTTCTGTTTAATGAAGTAGTAATACTAAATTTATAATAATGCTCTTGGACTTTCCTTCTTCTCTTTAGATCTGAACCACAGTGGTCTAGGATCCCATTATGAAAATTCTCACTGGGGACCAGTCTCTTCAAATAGTGACTCCAGCACAAACTGGGATAAAGTTATTGTAGACGGCTCTGACAAAGAAGCATGGCCATCAATCACTGGCAGTGACCCAGAGTTGACATCAGAATGTATGGACACTGACTCTGCCTCTAGCTCTGGGTCAGAGAGAAACCTCGTTATAATGGCTTCAGGGAGCACAGGTGGTGAAAATGATGGCATTCGAAATGGCATTGGACATGGTTCTCAAAATAAGTTTGTGGTTGGTAGCAACAGCAATAATGTGGGCAATGGAAGTATTAATGGGCCGTGGGGTTTATCCCATGGAACCATAATAAGCACATGTCAAGTTTCTGTGGATGCTCCTGACAGCAAATCTGAAAGTAGCAACAATAGAATGAATGCTTGGGGCACCATAAACTCTTCATCAAATGGAGGGTTAAATCCAAGCACTTTGAATTCGAATGGCAACCATGGTGCCTGGCCTGTATTGGAGAACAATGGACATGCCCTGAAAGGGTCTGTAGCGAGTGGTAATCCTGGCACAAATATTCAGTGCAGTACCATAGGTCAGATATCTAACAGTCAGAGTATTAACTCTAAAGTGGGTGGTTCAGCCCATGGTTCCTGGGGAAGCCTTCAGGAAAATTGTGATTCTGAAGTAAATGGTACAAGGAAGGTTTCATTCAGTGGGCAACCTCAAAACCTTAACACTGAAATGAATGGACCAAATAACACTACTAACTTTATGACCTCTAGTTTACCAAACTCTGCTGGTTCAGTGCAGATTAACGAACTGCCTAATAATACAGGGCATGGGGCCTGGCGTGTGAGCACAATGAATCATTCTCAGATTCAGGCCTCTCCAGTTACAAATGGCACTTCCATTTCTCATCTTAGCAATGGTGAGACGAAAAATGGTGGATCTTATGGTACTACATGGGGTGCCTATGGTTCTAATTACTCTGGAGACAAATGTTCAGGCCCAAACAGCCAAGCTAATGGTGACACTGTGAATGCAACTCTAATGCAGCCAGGCATTAGCGGGCCTGGCAGCACTAACTTTCAAATCAACGGGAATAAAGGAGGAGGGGTGTGGGAGGCAGGGACAGTCAACTCCCAGAATATGCCGTGGGGAGGTGGAAATGGTGCAAGTGCTGGCGGGAGTAGGAGAGGATGGGGCAACCCTGCACAAAACACTGGCACTAGCATTTCAAATGGGGAATGGAGTAAACTGCCTAGTAATCAGCATTCCAATGAAAGTGTGAATGGAAACAGCAGGAAGTTTACAAATGGATGGAAATCTACTGAGGAGGATGACCTTAACAGCCAGAGTTCTGTTGCTTCTCAGATAACTGAGCAGAACAGCGCATGGGCCAAAACAGGTACGGGGGACAGTGAAGGTAGTTCGGAGAGCACTGGATGCCATGAGGACAGAGTAACTACAGAAGGACAGAATCGAGAGAGAAGGAAAGTTGACCAGCATGCATTACTCCAAAGTATAGTGAACAGAACTGACTTAGATCCACGTGTCCTTTCCAACTCTGGTTGGGGACAGACTCCAATCAAACAGAACACTGCCTGGGATACCGAAACATCTCCAAGGGGTGAAAGAAAAACTGACAATGGGACAGAGGCCTGGGGTGGCTCTGTGACACAGACTTCCAGCTCAGGGGGATGTGTGGATAGACCTAGCCCTAATAATAATGATACCTCATCTGTATCAGGGTGGGGAGATCCAAAGTCTGCTACAAGGTGGGGAGACTCCAAAGGGTCAAACAGCCAAGGGGGGTGGGAAGAAGATTCTGCTGCTACAGTAATGGTCAAGAGCAATCAATCATGGGGAAGTGGCAAAGAGGAAAAGTCATCTTGGAATGACGCACAGAAGATCAAACAGGGATGGGTAGATGGACAAAAGGCCGGCCAGGGTTGGGCAGTTTCTGCCGGTGACAGCTGGGGCGAAAATTCAAGAAGTAACCATTGGGGTGAGGCTAAGAAATCCAGTTCAGGAGGTAGCGACAGTGACAGATCAGTATCTGGTTGGAACGAGCCAGGTAAATCAAATTCTGTTACTTGGGGAGGTAATAATACAAACCCAAATAATTCTTCAGGATGGGATGAGCCTGCAAAGTCTAATCAGAACCAGGGCTGGGGAGACCCTCCTAAATCCAATCAGCCGCAAGGTTGGGGGGATTCGTCGAAGCCAATCAACTCTCCAGAATGGAACAAACAAGATGTTGGCTCTTGGGGAGCACCGTCTGCTGCAAACAAACCCCCAGGGTCAGGCTGGCTGGGTGGACCAATGCCGGCGCCAGCAAAGGAGGAAGAACCCACTGGCTGGGAGGAGCCATCCCCTGAATCAATACGCCGTAAAATGGAAATTGATGATGGAACTTCTGCTTGGGGTGATCCAAGCAAATACAACTACAAAAATGTGAATATGTGGAATAAAAATGTCCCAAACAGTAGCAGCAGTTCAGACCAGCAAGCACAGGTACATCAGCAGCTACTGTCTTCAAGTGCCATGTCTAGCAAGGAGAGCAGTTCGGGTTCTGGTAAGACTTGGTTTTACAAAAACTTGTGCTTTCTGTTAATTGTAAAACAATTCTTTTGTTCTTGCTTCGTATAACAATTTTCATTTCAAAGTGGAAAGGGGAAGGTGCCAATGAAGTACCGTTTTTATTTATTAAAAAAAAAAAACCAGCAATGCTCATAGACATTGATATTTTTACACATATTGGAAGATCTGTTCTAGTTTTAAATAGCTTGAGTAATAAAGACTAGACAGCTCTACTTGAATTCTGGGGTGTGGGAACACAGAGAAAATATTTAAAATAGTATCTGAGAAATGAAAGTATTTTTCTTCATTTGATTCTAAAACAGTTAAAACTTAGTGTTGCCAAAGAGTCCCCCCAAAAAAGTGTTGAGCTGCTACAGGACAGAGTGAGGGGTGATGATTTTATATGGACTCAAGATCAGACTTTCTGATCTTGTAGTTTTGGGAGCAGTGAATAATGATACTTGCAGATGAGCTTGCGTGGTGTTTATGAAGTATTTTGTGCTGTGTCTCTTTTCCAACTGCAAAGAGGAGTAGCTTAAATATAATGAGCAGCTTTTAGAAGCTTAATATCTTAGAATTTTCTATTATCAAAATGTAATTCTTTACCTATGAAATTTGTATTTTTGTAATTGATTTTTTTTATGGAACAGCTTACAGTTGTAACAATTACCTTCATACAAAATGTAAATGTGTACTTACATGCTTTTTATTGTATGTTATGGATCTAGAAAAGGCAAAACACTTGAGTCTCTTTAGATAGCTTTTTAAATCCTGTTTAAAAACATGCCAGTAACTCATACTGCTTTAAAAAGGTTGGGGAGAGCCTTCTACTCCAGCCACTACTGTAGATAATGGAACTTCAGCGTGGGGTAAACCCATGGATACTGGTACTAGCTGGGGAGAACCCATCAGCGATGCAGCAGGCACCTCTGGCTGGGGAAACGCTTCTCTTGGTCAACAGGCTTCAAATAAACCTGGTGAGTGCTTTCTGCGTCATCTTTAAATAAAGGTATTTGAGGACAGTGAAATACCTCTATAGAAGCTTTACGTTTCTGAGGGCTTTTGTATCTGGAAGTAAATATCAAGCTAACTTCCGTGTTAAGGGCAGTCAGTTGCTACTGAAATGTTAATGTGCTGGATTTTTTTCACAACCAGGGCCTAAATCTATGCAAGATAGTTGGTGCGGAGATGATATGCCATTGACAGGCAGTCGTCAGACCAGCTGGGAGGAAGAGGAGGATGTAGAGATTGGAATGTGGAACAGCAGTTCTTCGCAAGAAGCTAACCCATCTTTAAATTGGCCACCATATATGAAAAAAATGCCCACAAAGGTAATGAAGAGGTTGACTCAAGGTTTTTGCACTGTTGTCATTTCTAAAAGCTAAGTCAGAATAGATTGCTGCGCTGAGTGGAGTACCATTAAGCTTTAATCTTCATTCATAACATTTTACGATGTAATTTAAGCAGTAGGTGGTAAACATCTTCTGAGTATCACAGGAATTCCTTTCTGTTTTTAAGGGAATAATGAAAGGTGGAAATAAGCAAGATGAAACATGGATCAATCCATTCATTAAGCAATTCACAAATGTCAGTTTTTCGGTAAGTATTTATCTTTACCTGGCCTTACTACCTTCTTACAGTGCTAGTGATAATGCACAAAGATTCAAATGCCTAATTGCCTAGTGTTCCTTTTCATACTATGTTCCTTTTTACTTCTGCTTGTCTCTCCTCTGTCACCCACCCTTCTTCTTTGCATCCTGATTACAAAAAGACCTATTTATTGATGAAAAGTGTTTTTGTAAACACTACCCAGGTATTCATCCAGTAGTCCGATGTTTTACTTAATGTTACATATGTATTTTGGTGAAGTTACCTGTTTTCAGTTGGGTAGCAACTAAAGGGACAAGATGCTTTAAAATAGCATCTGATTTGTCTCGATTTTTTTTTTTTCTTGAAGGCTTGAATTGAAATAGTATATAGGGCTCTCTTTGTTTTAGCTTTTAAAAATATTACTATTAAATTATTATGATTCATTTTATTACTTCAGAGAGAATCACCAGAAGAAACCATACAGAGCAATAAGATGGACATGTCTGGAGGTAAGAACAGGAGAACCTAGCTGGGTTTTATTGCTTTCCTTTCCAGTCTCTCTTTTAGTTTATATCCTCCTGTAAATTACTTTTTAAAAACTGTATATAATATATATAGTTATAGCTATATATAGTTAAATATATGTATCCCTACAGAAAGGGAATACCCTTGTAGAGAAAAAAAATTGTGCATGTGAGTAATGCTACACACCTGAATCACCTGGTTGCTATAGTAATATTATCCATAAATCAAGCTAAGCTTATATATATTAAGCTGACATGAAAGAATGTTTTCAGGGTGTGGTGGGTTTGTTTCTTGTAATATAAGTATCTAGATTGCCTTCTGGATACCTTCACTAAATATAAACAGAAATGTTCCGAATACCACACTCACTCATTGTGGTTTGTTCTTGGAAACATGTTTTCAGTTCTAAGAACTAAATTAATACTGAACAACTATTTTAGAAATGTTTAAACCTGAGTGTAAAATGACTTGTGACCAGTTTTATTTCTGTTTGAATCCATTGACTGTTATGATTCCTCTAGCAAATCGAAAATAATATAGTTCTTTAAATACATTAATAACAGTATATTATAACGATAGAGTATTTAATTAAAAGTAATTGTAGCATTGTAGTTTTTATTGTAGTTGCACTCTTTTTATTCAAGTTTAAAATCGTGTTTTTTCACTTTTGGGCTCATAGTCTATCGTGTAAAGAAATTGTTTTTTGAATTTTAGATTTTAATGGTAAGCCTCATATTTAAATCGTTTCAATTTTTTTTTTTAATTTGAATGTAAAACATCTGCTTGGAAAGTAATTCTCTTGCACTGCATGCAGTGAAATGTTAAATGGACTCCTTTATTACTGCTTATATTTTGATCTTCTAGCTTGCCTAGGGAAATTAATGAGAAAAGATAACTTAAATTTGCTTTTAATAAACAAATACTTTAAACTTGTGAGGTGGTTTTTTTTTTGCTAAATAGGTTTTTTCTTAACTGAATCACATTAAATGGCCTCTGAAATATTACACAAATCTAGGGGATGTGATAAAGATACTACTTCAAAGCCAACACAATGCTTATTGCTACTAAAAAAGAAGTGTCATTCACAACTGGAAACCCAACTTTGAACAATTGTACTTTCTTGTTTTTAGGAGAAAACTGAGAATAATATTTTTGTGAAGCCTAGCAAAATCTGTTGATGCTTGAGAGCAGTATTAGTTCAGCCCTTCATAAGCATGAACTGGTTTCTAGTGCATCTGGAAAACTGAATAATCTTTCATTCAATGTTGTAGTCACATCTCTCACCTTTTCTTAGGGTTATTGCAAGATAAGCGAATGGAGATGGATAAGCATGGCCTCAGTGTTGGAGATTACAATCGTGTGGTTGGAAAAGGCCCTGGTTCTCGTCCTCAAATTTCCAAAGAGTCTTCCATGGATCGCGGTCCTTACTTTGATAAGGTTAGTAGGTGTCTTACTGGTGGGCACTTCTAAACTTCTCTGACTCTGCAGTCTAAGTAGTTATCTGTGTGCTCCCTAGCTTTCTGCATTTAGTGGAGAAGAAAGTTAGGGCTTTCTTGTTAATACGTAAGATATGTTTTGTTCTTTTTAACTTACTGATATATAATACTAAGCACTTTCTGTAGCCCCTTTGCAGTGCAAATGACTAACCTGATCTCTTTTGTTTTCTGCCTATTTCCTGCTGGTGCTGGACTGTCATGTGACTCTTCCCTTCTGTTCCTGGCAATGGTTTCTCCCTTCTGCTTGCTTGCTGGCTGGTTGTTGCGCATCGGTTTGTCTGTCCAATCAGGATGGCATTGTAGCAGACGAGTCCCAAAACATGCAGTTTATGTCCAATCAAAACATGAAGCTTCCCCCTTCAAATAATGCACTACCTAACCAAGCCCTTGGCTCCCTAGCAGGGCTGGGTATGCAAAACTTGAATTCTGTTAGACAGGTAAGGCTGTGTGCATATCCTTGGCATGTTACTTGACAGCATTTAATACCTTTTGATATAACATCCTAGCTACTTATGTGATTGATATGTGTTTAACTTCTATTTCGAATGTATAGGGGTGGGAGAAGCAGCTGAAGAGGTATATTGTCACTAACTGTCCATCCTTTCCCCAGAATGGCAATCCCAGTATGTTTGGTGTTGGTAATATAGCAGCACAGCCCAGGAGCATGCAGCAGCCTCCAGCACAACCTCTTAATTCATCTCAGCCTAATCCACGTGCTCAAGTGCCTCCTCCATTACTATCCCCTCAGGTAATTGAGTACATAAAACATTCTGTGTATAAACTACCAAAATGCTGCTCCAGAAAATTGTTTTTTGTTTATTGGTGTTGCTGATATTTATTCTGTAAATATTTGAAAACATATTTGGCTTGATGAGTGTTTCAGAAACTAGGCAACTGTTGACCAGAGGTTACAATATTCTACATCTAGTATAACTAATTGCACGTTCCTGTCAGTCACTCTTCATACTGGTCCATTTTGCAGGTTCCAGTATCATTACTGAAGTATGCACCAAACAACGGTGGCCTGAGCCCACTTTTTGGCCCACAACAGGTAGCCATGTTGAATCAACTGTCCCAGTTAAACCAGCTTTCTCAGATATCCCAGTTACAGGTAAGCTAACAGAGCTAGTTGGCTCTGTGTTCTGTTTGAAAGTCTAAGTAGAGACTTACGTCAGCTATAAACTGTTCTTAAAAAAACCACCACAAAACACTGTCTCCTAGCGGTTGTTGGCTCAGCAGCAAAAAGCGCAGAATCAAAGAAGCATGCCTTCTGGTGGTCGTCAACAGCAGGAGCAGCAGGTAAATAAATGCGTTTATTATTAACTTTTCAAACTATCTTTAAAAAGTGTTTTTTGTCCTGCGCTGCATTTCTTGTTATAAATTGTATTAAAGTGTGCAAGAGTGAATGGGATTTTGACAAGCTTTAAAGGAGTGGCTTAGCTTAATGCTGGGGTTTTGCTGTGCTGAGATGCACGGAGCACAAAGATGCATTTCATTGTCTTTCTTTAAATGTGGAAAAGCTTTTGCCTATTTATATTGTAACTGCTCTGTTTTTTTAAGGGTCGATCTCTTAGTATGCAGCAACAGATGATGCAACAGTCCCGTCAGCTTGATCCAAACCTGTTAATGAAGCAGCAAACTCCACCCTCTCAACAGCAGTCACTCCATCAACCCACCATGAAATCTTTCCTTGAGAATGTCATACCCCATGCTACTCCTGAGCTACAAAAAGGGCCATCACCAATAAATGCATTCAGCAGCTTCCCTATAGGTGGGTTTCTCCATGCTAATTTCATACAGTCAATTAATGCTTGTGTGACACACAGCCTTTCTTTTCATGTTGCCTGCTTTCTCTGAAGACAATAGTGATTGTAATCCTGTTAGCACTTATGACTTTAATAGAAGTAGTAATTCTTTGTGGGGTTTATCCAGATATCTTTGTTCACTAGAGAACTTTTTTCACAAGTGCCCTCATTCCCAGAAGTGACTGTCTGTATTTCAGTGCAAAATGGTTTACCTTCTTAAAGAATGTCTGTCTCCTTTTATTTCTTTTTTTATCCTCTGGGTCCCAAGGACGATACAAAGTCCTTTTGCAGTTATGATTCCTGGAGCTAAAGGACTTTTAGAAATAGAATCCATACAAAGAATCCATTGATGTGATCTCATTTCTTTGGATTTTAAAAGCATTTTCAGTGAATCTGGAATTGCATAGGTAGAACAAAATGTTAATTTCCCTTTCAGTGGTTTTGTCCAGGAAAGAAAGCTTTTAGCTCTGCATTTTTAAAGAATGGTTGTCTCATTTCAGGCAAAATGTCTGAACATTTGTAAATACAAACATCTCCTGTTTCTTTCTCCCTACATGTCCAGGCTTCTGTCCAANTTACTCGCCAAACTTCACGCTGAGTAACTGCATCCTGCCTACGTCAGGTTCCTTTCTGTTTCATTTCTTGAGTTGAATTGTTGTATACTATTGTTAAGTAGCTGCTTTCTCACCTTAATCATTGCCACATTTCAGGAACTGTAGTATGTGTAAGATTGCTTTCAGGCCCCTCAGGAATCTGCTGCAGTATACGTAAGAATTCTTTGGGATCCCTTTGGAGTAGTGCTGTATAGTGATATAAGCAAGTGGAGCCACACTCAGTCCACAAATAAAAGCTTAAGGGTAGAAATAGTAGGTTGCTGGAATTTCTTCACCCTTTAGTGAAAAACTGAGTCAAGTGGAGTATTGGTAGCATCCTCCAAGTGCACAAAGTATAGTAGCATAGTCAAGTGAGAAGGAGCTGAACTTGCCAAGTTGTCGTCTGGAAAATCTTGGAGGTGTGTTATTTTCTTCATGTTCTAATATTAGCATCAGGAGACCTAGCAACAAAAGGAGGGAGGTCCTGTTTACATTCTTGGGAACTGAATTTGTCGAGATTCACTAGGTACTTGTTCATCAAAAGCAGAGATTGGGGGTGGGTGCTGCAGTGACATCCCAATTCATTTATAGAATAAAGTATNTACTATAATCTGGTCATTTCTGTTGGGCTGATTTCCTTTGCATTCTCATTGCCCTTTGTAGAAAAGTTTGTTTAATAGAGATTGCTGCTGAAATCCTTGTGCTTACAGGTGGAGTGTTATGGAGCCAGTGGGTCGGTGCAGGCCATGCTGTTGCAGTGCATGTGGCACACTGGAATTTTGCTTGTGGC
>VYZW01049526.1:123518-126018 GCA_013401315.1 Balaeniceps rex
TGCTTGCCTTGCACAGCAGCCCATAGCTTTCTTGAATGTTTTTACTTACGGAAGTGATCTTGTGATGAGACTTAGTAGAAACGTGCAGAATTCCTTTTTTAACTAGACTTTTCTTTAAGTGTGACTATTGCTACTAGCTTTACCTTAATCTGGATTGGAATACTTCATATATGTTTAAACCAAAAGCTTTAGATTTTCTAGCTCTCTTCCCCCCACCCTGCTGGCCTTAAGGTGATTTATGGGGATTTAACTCTGTGTGCACGCATTCTGGTCATGTCTGACATTTTTAGTTACAGGTTTTGGTTATGAATGTGTACGTATGCATTCTAAAAATGGGGAGAGCTTAGAAGGGATAGACTAGTACTATTGCTGTACTTGGTTTTAGAGGAGGCGGACATGGTTGCTTAATATTTCATTCCAGTAATCAGGATTCATATGTCATTTCAACTGTTTCGGTTGCTTGAAATCTCATCCAGTCAAAATGTGAGTCTATAGCCCAAAGGTTCTGTGTCTAAAGATAGTTATGTCTCCAGTCTCCTATTACTGTTCAGTCTTCAGATTGTTTGGATATTTTTAGATTTGTCAGCTGTTCTACTACTGTGAAATGACTTGCTGCCTTAAGCATCTAGTGGAGATGTCCTGCTACTGCACTTCTGTTCATCTGTAACAATCAGATGAAGTTCAGAAGTGTTGGTGTTACTTTAGCTGTAGCTAAGTTTTTCTGAATAGTATTAGGAATTTGATTATTCGAACTCCATGTTGCATTGACTTACTAGTAAAAGTCATTTATTCCCTCAGAACTGTAGCATATCTTTGGCTCTGCTGTGTAATAACTTCTAAACTTCTCCTTACAGGACTTGCACAGAATCAAATAGATTGCGTACAGTGCTTTCGTTCCTTGCTCTGCCTCCAGTGATTTTTAATTTTTTTTTTTCCCTTCCCAGGAATATGAGTAGAATTTACAGAGCTTTGCAGTAGCTAAAGATCCTTCAGATTTTGTAGATGTTTCTTCCAAGAGCCCTCCCATCACAGAATACATTCACTACCCCGTTATCCAGTTGGGGTGTCACAGAATGCTCTTACCCTCTTGATTAATACTTTACTAAAATTAATACTTTACTTAAATTTAATAAGTATACTATTTTAATGAGATGATTTCGTGGGAGATTATTCTTACGGGTTTCTCCTGAATTATTCAGAGACATTTCGGTTTAGATTCTATAATCCTGTATGAGTTCCTATATAACTTGACATCATAAGAGGACAGTATGCTGCTGTATATTTCATGAATGCTTTATATGGGCATATTTTTATATATAGAGAGAGGTATATAAAAATACAAAAATTGGCTATGAAAAATATTTGATGACTTTTTTTTTTTTTTAATTAGGTGCTATTTCAAGTGGTTTTAGGCTGGAAGAGTCTCCATTTGTTCCATATGACTTTATGAACAGCAGTAATTCACCAGCCAGTCCTCCTGGATCTATTGGGGATGGCTGGCCCCGTGCCAAATCGCCTAATGGCTCTAGCAGTGTTAACTGGCCACCAGGTACGCAACTTACCCTTTGCATGGTTCTTACTGCGTTCACTTGTGTTTCTTCTGTGTTCCTCGGTCATTATGTGTGGAGGGGCAGGGAAACAGCTTACAGAAAAGCATTAGGGGGGTGTTTTTAGCAGATCGAAGTTGAGAGCAGTAGTTTTATTGTACAGAGAGAAGTATATCTCCCTGCTTTGAGATTTTACCCTGGTGAGACAGGACCAGAAAAACTAGAAATGAAGTGAGTAAAGTGAAAAGAAGACTAAATTAAGTCAATTAAATGCTTGAAAGGTTTTGGATTTTCAGTCATTAAGAGATGTATTGTTTAGACAGCTGTTTCCTGTTTTAAAAAAAAAAAAATCAAAACAAGCTTCTCTTCTGAACCTCTGTTCCTAGAGTTTCGTCCTGGTGAGCCATGGAAAGGTTATCCAAACATCGACCCTGAAACTGACCCTTACGTCACTCCTGGCAGTGTCATAAACAATCTTTCAATTAATACTGTGCGGGAAGTTGACCACCTCAGGGACAGGAACAGTGGTATGTTCAGATGCTATGTTTTCTAATTGTGTACAAACCTTCCTTCAGTCGCATAGAGAGACTGTTTACTTGGAGATGTTTACTACTTGCTCATCTCCTTGTTTATCTTTTGTATTGTGGATTTCACAGCTGAAAAGCTCATCTTTGGCTCAAGCACTGCGACTTGATGCAATGCAACAGATATTCCAAGAATGCGGGTAGAGTGAGCGAACGCTGCTGATCTGCATTCTGATGTAATTCTGTGCACAGAGAGGCAGTGTGTTTGAAAGTAGGCAAGCAAAACTTGGCAATCTAGCCGTTGCAGTAATGTAACTAGCTTTGCTTGCAGTGAGTGCAGGGTGCTTCCTGCTGTTGAGCATGCTTGCCACCACATGCCTTTGGATCAAGGATGAGGACTGAGAAGAGTGGAGGAGGTCCCTCATCTGA
>VYZW01049526.1:131018-136945 GCA_013401315.1 Balaeniceps rex
CTCAGAGCCACTTCCGTGGCACGCTGCTCACCGGTCGCTGCCGGGAAAGCTGGTGGAGGAGGGGAAAGGGTGCCCACTGCATGGGCTCCATGGGCCAACTCGACACCGAGATATCGCTGGCTTTGCCCGAGTCCACCATGGGATCGTTCATGCTGCTGGAACTTGTGTCCCAGTCGTAATGGAAACTGGGAAGAAAATTCATTGGAAATTATGAGAGGAGGAACGGGGGGTAAAAGTCTAGCTGTTGCTGATGGAGCAGCCTGGGGACCTCAGGAGCAGGACCCTGCTCGCAGGTATTTTGCTCCAGCGGGCCCTGTGCTCACCGCGCGGACACTGTCTGTCTGTCTGCAAACGCGTGCCCAGGTCCCCGCAGCAGCTGCCAGTCTTGAGCACTGCAGCAAAGGGGATCATTCCCGAGCAGTGGCTCTGCTGTCGGCTCGCCCTTTGCTCACAAAACTGGAAACTTCCAGGGCCTTTTTTCCATTTACACCCCTGGTAGCTGATTATAGAGACTCGCGCTCACACACACACACACACACACATCCACGCTGTTTCCTGCAGATGTGAACCCTTCTGCTGTTAAACCAGTCCCATCTCATAAAGCTCCTTACGTGGGGGGGGGACCCTTATTTCTCCTTGGGCGCCAAAGGGTGCTGTGGTGTCAAAGCTCCATGGTGCTGTTGGTAAGCACGGGGAGGCCAGCACATGGCTGCTGTGCCCCCAGAACCCCTCGCTTCTCTGCTTCACCCCTGCCTGCTGAGCAAATTAAAGATGAGACCTTGCTACACGGGCTCGGCAAACCGCCCTCTACCTGGGCCGGCACGCCGGGCGGGCGGGCAGTGCGGGGCGACGCTTGGCGCTGTCGGTGATGCCCGAGTCCTCCCGGCAGCCGCAGCAGCCGTTGTCCAAGATCTGCAAGTGGAGCAGCTCCTCCGAGTTGCTGAAGGCCGGGTTGTCCAGCGAGCTGGCCGAGGGCAGCCAGGAGCGCGACCAGTACTGGGCCGAGACGTCGTCCAGCCGGCAGAACCGCCGGTAGCTGCGGGGCAAGGCAGGGCGGCTGCGGCAGCGCCCAGCACCCCGGGGGCACGCACGGGCACATGCACACAGGACCCCAGTGACTGCACTGCAAGCGCAACTTGCAGGTTTCCACCCAAATTTCACGGCGCTGGGGCAGGGCCCAGCCCCACGCCCTGGGGCCAGGACAGCGCGGCCCCCCCCCGGCACTCCTGGATGTGCTGCTTTGGTGGGGCTGTGCCGGAGCCCTGCTCCCCACCCGCAGCCCCATGGGGCTGAGCCCGGCTCAGGCAGCCGGCACACAGCGGTGCGATGGACCCTGTGCATCCCCACGGGAGGCACTGGGCGGGGGGTCCCTGGGACCCCCTATTTGGGGGCTCATCAGCACATCTCATGTGTCTCTCCACCACAGTGGGCGTGCGGTGGCACATCCAGCCCTGCAGCCTGCGGCGCTCCTTTCCTGCCTGCACACCGCTGCCCCGGGGCCAGCGTGGGCTGCGAGCATCCCCATGCACTCCACATTGCTGGCACCACCACGCAGCCACCCCCACCCAGCCGGGGGGCACCGCCGTGGCCGTGCGGCTCTGTAGGGTGCTGGGACCAGCCACTCCTGGGCCCCACACGTGCTCCCCGGCACCTCCTGCCCGCTGCTATCAGCCACCGCAGAGTGTTTTTCTTGGCAGAGCTCAGCCCAAGCCCAGCCCTGCCTCCCTGCTGAGCCGCGGCTCTCCCTGACCCCGGATGGGCTGCGCTGCCCTCGGGCACCCACATGCGGGGCCGGAGCTGCTGCCCATCACCCCCCAGCACCCCCGGGGAGGGGCAGAGGCATCAGCCCCACAGCAAGAGCATCCCCACCTCGAGGGGCACCTCAGACCCCAGCCCTAGGCCCCCCCCACCGGCCCCGCGCACCCCCACCTGCTGCGGGTCTGGTCGGCCCTGGCCTCCAGCAGCAGCGCCTTGAACCGGCGGATGACGACGGCGGCGACAACAGCGCCCAGGAGGACAATGCTGAGCAGGACCCCGGCGGCCATGCCCAGCAGGCTCTGCTGCGTCACCCGGTAGTCGCAGCGCAGCCCCATGAACCAGAAATCGCTGCCGACGGGGCACCTGTGCCAAGGGGGGGCCATCAGCACCGGGGGACAGCACCGGTCACCCCAGGGCGGGTCCCGGGGGCACTCACTGGCAGAGGGGCCCGTGGTCCCGGGGGTGGGTGCAGATGCCGTGGTTCTTGCAGTAGTCGCGGTGGCAGAGGGAGGTGCAGGTAGCGTTCCCGTCCGCCCCAGCCACACAGGTGAAGCCGGCCCGGCAGGCGAAGAGCACGGCACAGGGGTCCAGCGGCCACTCTGCTGAGATGGGGGTTCGGCTCTGCCACCCCCTCCCCGCCAAACAGAGAGCCGGGGCCAGGCACGCGCCTGCCCTGCGACCAGCCCCGGCCAGGCACCAGGCCACGGGAGGGTCCGGTGATCGCGCAGCCCCGCACATGCCCCGCACTCACCCAGAACCACGTTGCGCAGGACGGGGGCAGTGCCCACCGCCAGCCCCGGCCGGGCACCGATGGAGCCCAGCGTGGCGTTGAGGAGCGCAGCCAGCCCCGGCGCCTGCACCCGCTCCGCCGCAAACAGCGCGTCGTACTCCAGCACCACGCTGCCCTCCCTGTGGGGACACCCCATGGCGTGTCCAGGGGTGGCTTGGACCCCCAGGTCCAGCACTGCACCCTGGCATCGCCATGGCCCCGCAGTGTGATGCTCCCCGTGCCCCCCCCGGCCAGGAAGCATCGCACGCCGCGGGGCCGCACAAGCACCTACCTGACCCTCGTCACCTCCAGCCGCAGGAACCCGGGCACCGACATGAAGAGGGGCGCAACCTGCGCGGGGAGGAAACTGAGCGCGAGGCGGGATGGCCCCCAGCCACAGCCCCCCCCCGGATGGCCCTGTCCGCGCTCACCGTCCGGTTGAAGCTGTGCAGCAGACCCCGGCGCTCGTGAGATCCGGGGTCCTGCAGGGCGGGGACGAACCCCATGTCCAGCGCCAGCTCGCAGGGGATGCGGAGGAGGGATGCTGCGGGAGGAGAGACAGGGATCAGCACAACAGGGACCCGCACCACCCACGCCGGGGGGCCACCACCACTGACCCCCCCCCAAGCTGATGGCTCCTCGGAGCTCTCCTCCTCCCGCCGTGCCCAGGCAGAGGGTCCCAAACCCCCCAGACCCACCTCTCAGGAGGGGTGGCTGATCCTCCACGATGAATACCCGGGGGGCCCTGCCTGCTGCGGCCAGGGCTGGCGTCGCTCGAGGGGTGTCACCATCCAGCCACCCTCCGGGGCTGCTCGACAGCCGGACCAGGTCTGTGTCCCCAGCTGCTGGGGGGGACCCGGCGCCCCCATGACGGCCCAGGGTCCCAGGGGGATCGGTTGGCTGCTGGGGGGTACCTGGCACCATGGTGGGCAGACGAGTTGGGGGCCCCCACATCAGCCCTGACGCATCCCCCTGCAACACCGTGGCACCGGGATCCGGTGTGACCGTCCCCACGTTCCCGAGCAGTGCTGGGCTGGCGGTGGCAGCTGCGATGGTGGTGGTGGCGGTGACAGCGGTGGCAGTGATGCCGATAGCGGTGGTCAGCCCCAGGGAAGATGCAGGCTGGGATGGAGCCGGCTGCCGGGGGGGCCCAGGGGCTGGGGGGGGGGCTGGGCTGCCTGGCTGCCAGCTCGGCGGGGCAGTCGCTGCCTGGGGCCCAGCATCACCCACACCCACTGGGGTCCCCCTTGGGATTCGGGGGCTCTCACCAGGATCCCCCCCCAAGCCAGCGTGGGGCAGCCAGAGCCCTGGGGATGGCCCTGCTGGGGGGGTGCCCACAGTGGGGCTGAGTCCCAGGACGCCCCGGCTGGTCCCCCGGGAGGGCTGTGGGGTCGGTGATGTGGGCGCTGCAGAGCCGCCGGTTGAGGCAGGCTGTGGGGACGGGGGGATGCGGTGGGACCCTGGGCTGGCGGGGGACACCCCGCTCTGTGCCGCAGCGGTGCTGCCTGGGGCCACCGAGGCGGGGGGCTGCCCTGGTACGGCTGGTGGGCGCCAGGTCTGGTCCAGGGGGACATGGCCGTGCTCAGGGGGACCCTCTGTGTCAGGGGGCCGCAAGACCCCTGCGGTCGGGTCCAGGGCTCCCCCCAGGCTGAGAGATGTCACCCCCCGGATGCCAGCTGTGGCGGTGGGGACAGGCAGACCCGACCCCTTGCCTGCGGCAGGCAGCGAGGTTGGGCCCGTCCCCATGGCTGGCTGGGCTGTGCTGGCCACAGGGCCCCCACGGCCACCAGCCCCCAGGGACGGCGGAGAGGGGCGAGGGGCAGAGCGGGGACCCTCCCAGGCAACGTCTGTCCCATGCCATGGGCGGGGGTCAGAGCCCTGTCGTCCTACCAGCCCTGGCCCCGGCAGCCCATGGCGTGTCCCCCCCACAGTCCCTGTGGTGGTCAGCAGCCTCTGCAGCCCCCCTGCAAAGGGCGACGTCCCGATAGTCCCCAGCGCAGGGCTGTCCGTGGCCGGCGCGATGCTCGGGTGAGTCCCCGGGCTGCTGTCACCCAGCGGGATGGTGGCACCCGGGCCCCCCTCAGCCCACAGCTCTGGGGACAAGGGGCCATGTGAGCCCCTCTGGCTCTGCACGAGTGCTGTCCCCATGGGGGTCCATCCCAGCAGGGTGCTGGGGGACCCCCACTGCCCTCCGTCAGAGCCCGGCACCGTCGCGGAGGGTGGTGAAAGCGAGGGGGTCCCCTGCGGGGTTGTGGCACCTTTCACCATCACATTTCCTACAGGGTCAGTCCTGGGGGGGTATCTGGTGGTAGGAGCTGTGTCCGGCTCCACGCGGGCTGGGGCCCCCACACTGGGCACCCCTGGGCTGGCAGGAGATGGCCACTCGCTGCCTGCAGCTGCCTGCTCAGCGGTGACTGCAGAGAGCAGTGGCCCCAGGTGCTCGGTGGCTGCTCCATCCCGCACCGTGGGCTCCATCCCCTCTCTGCCTGCCCGGGGGCCTCCAGGGCTCCCCTGGGGGCTGGGGGGCTCGTCAGTCCCAGTGGGGGTCCCAGAGAAGGGCAGCAGCTCAGCCTCTGTCCCCAGCTGCCCTGTGGCCTCCGGTATCGGCGCCTGCCCCGTGCCAGCTCCTGGCTCTGGATCTACGGGCAGAGGCAGAAGTGGGGGGACGCTGAGCAGGGCTGACCCACAGCCAGCACCCCACAGCCACCAGCTTGGCACGCCAGGCCCAAGCGCGGCACCGACACATGTGGCCGGCACATGGTGCCACAGACAAAGGGCCGCAAGCGGGACGGTCCCAGCCGTGGCAGTACCTGTCCGGCAGCGCTCCCCCGCCGTGGTCCCTGGGTGGGCGCAGGGGATGGCAGTGCCCAGTGTGGAGCCCATCCCGGTGCCGAGACCAGAGCAGAGCCGTGCACAGCACTCCACGATCACTGGGGAGAGAGCAGTGCACACCGGCGTCGGGCATCACGCACCGGCATCGGCCATCGGCACGGGCGTTGGGCACCGTGTCCCCACCGCCCCAGGAACTGCCGGTGCAGGCAGGGGGGCTCCACTCCCCCCGCCCGTTAACCGTGGGCAGCGCTGCCGAAGGAGACGCTCAGGAACGACCCAAACCCAGCTGGAAACCAACCGCCTCTGTCTCAACCGACGAAGCCGGACCCTGGCCCCGGCCGCACTCTGCCATGTGCTGCGGCGAAGCGCCGGCCCCGGGCAGGGCTCCGGGCAGGGCTCCGGGCAGGGCTCCGGGCCCCGCTGCGGCAGCGGCCGCTCTCCGGAGGGAGCGGGCAGCTCAGCTCAGCTCAGCTCAGCTCAGCTCTCCGCCGGGGCTCCCGCTCCTCCTCCCGCGGGCGCAGCACCCCCCCGGGCGGGGGGCACGGCACTCGGCCGCCGCGCCCCGCGT
>VYZW01049526.1:142111-152468 GCA_013401315.1 Balaeniceps rex
ACGGAGCCCCGGGCAGCCCCCCACGGAGCCCCGGACAACCCCCCACGGAGCCCCGGGCGGAGCCCCAGGCAGAGCCCCCCACGAAGTCCGGGTGTGGCGCGGCAGCAGGCACGGAGTCATTCCAAAGCAAACGGGTTTAATGGCATTGCACACACCGGGGCACCGGCAGCACCCGCCCGCCCGGTGCCCGGCCCGAACGCAGGCACAGCCCCGCAGAGCCCGCTACCGGTGGCCCCAAGGCGGCAGCAGAAGCGCCAGGCCCCGCCGCTGCTCGGGGCCCTCGCCCCCCCTCCGTCCTCCATCAGGCCGCTCCTGGCTGGGGCTGCCGGTACCGGTACAGGCAGACAGTGCCATCGCGCTGCCCGGCCAGCAGGCAGGCAGTGGTGGTGGCCCAGCGGGCCAGCGCCCAGCTCCCCTCAGGGTCCGGTGGCAGCAGGGCCGTGCACTGCCCCAGCAGCAGGTCCCACACCGCGATGGCTCCCGACGTCAGTACGGCTGCGGCAGAAGCATCCTTCACGTCACCCTCCAAGTACCTAAGGTCGTACACAGAAGGGTAACAGTGCTGCAGTTTGTTTGTGAAAACACCATCACAGCATTTTTAAATTAGTTTTTCACGTAGAAAAGCAATAAGCAAATTTAAGCCAAGTGTAGGAAGCCAGGCTACATTACACATTGTGTCTTCAGTCCACCTGAGAACGAAGGATGTCGAGACAATCCTTCCGCAGCCTCAGTACATACTTGAAAAGTGTTCAGTAAGCCAAGATCTCAATCTGCTAATGTCTGTGCACATAGGAAGCATGGTGATGGATGTAAGTGCATCGCAAGACTGAGTCTTAAACAGCTTAGTCTTCAAAATGCAAGCCATAGGAAGGAAAAGGTCACCCGCCTGCAAACAGCTGCTTAACATAAATAAACCTAGCAAATCGCTCCTTCACAGCACAAAGGCTCAGAGCGCCTCATGTGCAGACATTTTTGGAGGGGGTTTTTGCCCAGGGGGTTCGCCTGATGAACCCAGTTACAGCATTTCCACAATCAGTTTGTGGGGGGAGAAAGACAAAAGCATAAGCATGCAGACAATCAGCGCTCCTGTTTGTCGGGGGAGCTCTGGCAAGCGGAGCCCCTTGCCGCGCGGTGACGCCAGGAGCTCAGGGGTCAGCGCGCAGACTGGCGCAGGAAGCAGGCAGGAAGCAGCCAACACCCTCGCCCCATTCCAGCCTATGTGCAGGACAAACGGCAGCGACGGATGCAGCCTCCTTATCACCGGCAAGATGGCAAATGGATCCTTGCCAGCAGTGCTACTCGACTCGTTCAGTGATTCTCCCCCAAAACCCCCTCGAAGGAGTCATGAAGCCAGCACGCAGAGTCCCTGAGGTACTTGCCTTCCAGCATGCCCAGGTGGGAGGGAGGAGAACATCACTCCCACGCTCCTGGCTGTTTTGGGGTTGAATGCTACCACGCGGAACGCGGGGTTTCCACAGGACTCGCTCTCTTTGGCATGTGGATGACTTAAAACAACAAACAGAAGGCCCTGATATGCAGAGGAAAAATACATCACTAAAAACAACAGCAAGAGGGGAAAAACCCAAAGAATTTTCCAAAAATTAATTGCTACATTCTCTCTACAATCAAAGCCCCATGGACAGTGATGCATTATTTTTACTGAATAAAATACAAATGGTTTACTTTCCTTATCAAATTAGATAAAAACCAAAGCAGCTGCTGACTGATAAGGGCTGATGCAATACAGCAGAACGACAGCTCGGTGACCCAATGGATTTATGCACTAATCTTTCTGCCTGAAAAAGCTAACCTTGCTGTAGGATGAGGTGACATTTAAAGTAAAATTTCTGGGCCTCATTTTAATCCCTGGGAGTTTATAAATTTAACAAGAATTCCATGCAAACCAGCACAGCTGAAAACAGCAGCTCTCAGAACCGCCGCAGGCCAGCACAAAACATGCTGGGATAGATATTCTGAGGAAGTCTCCAAAGAGTCTGACTCAAGCCGTCATTATTGGACAGGACATTCTTGTCCCAAAAGGTTAAATGCTCACAGAAAACAATCGAATTCTTGATAAACTACAAAAATCCATCTGGAATCACAGCACAGGTGGAAGCAAGTGGGAAAGAATCATTAGTATGAATCTTGGTTTTAAACAGTTGGTATCGTCAGGGGTATATATAAATAATAACCACTTCAAGTAGGTTTTCCGACAACGGCAGCGTGCCATCACCACGCTGGCAGCTACCCACTTGTGAAATGGAAGAGACTCACCAAGCACCAGCACTGGGCAACAGTACTGCTGCTTCCCACGTTCAAGATGCTGCTGCTTTGGAAGACACTTCGATGCATCACTCTCATTTTATTAGTATGCTGCAGAAAGCCAAGAATTCAAAGTAGCCAGTGTGGCTTATTTCTCCTAGTTACCCTATTTTCCTTTGAAATATCTTCAGTGTATCTAAATAGAGGAGATATTTCAATCCACTCTAGGAACCCTAATCCTTTAAGTCCCCACAGTTAGTCAGTGCAGTCCATGCATTAACCGCGTGTCATATTTCACATACGTACAGAGTCGGAATATGCTCGATGGCAGATGGAAGCTGGGTAGGAATAACCAACGTGCATCTTCTTCAGGAGCTGGCCTGTTTTCAGATTCCTGCAGTTGGTGAAAATACAAATTCTGACTGTATTTCCATCTTCTATCTGTTATTTTCTAATCATAGTTACACTGCTATGCAAGACGGACACATTTGGTTTCACATAAACCAAACTAAGATGAGAGGCCACAGGAAGAGATGTAACAAATATGATGCAAAAGCAAGTGGAATTACAGCAGCACAGTTCATCCACTATCTATCCAACTGTATAGAAGTTAAAGTGCCAGACTGCAGGCCCTTTGACAATTATTTCACAGGCAAATCAGCTGCCAACCAACACCCCTATAGAACGCCTGCAGCTAGCTGTTACAGCCACCACGTGCACCTACAAATTAAATCATTTAATTGCAAAGGAAACACTGACCAAACAACAATGCCGTTCACTGCAGTGGTGCCAACCAAGGCGTCTCTCATTCCTTCTACTTCAGCAAAAGCTAAAACGGTTTCTTCGGGGGGCATCAAAGTCTGTCCGTCCTTGCTCCTGAACAGCAGATTAGCAAGTGAGAAAAGGCAGTCAAAATAATAAGCGTGTGTTCTGTACTCAGCACGTCTCCAGAACGAAGAGGAACCTGACACTTTTCTACACCTGAGATGTTTCCTTACTTTTCTTCCACCTCCACACTGAGACCACCCCGAAACCAGCAGACTCACCTCCCTGTCTCCGAAAGCGATACTATTTCCACTTGCTGCTCTTGCACAGTCCTGCTGCTGCTGACCAGCCTCCTATCCTTTAGCCCAAGAACAGCTTTTATATTTCCAGTTTTTAGCAGTGATTGCTTGAATGAGTCATTCTCAGAAGAATAAAGACAGAGCCTAAATTAAGAGAAAAGTACGCCTAATGACAGAAGGAAGCATAACTCAAACATGCCATAGCATATAAAAATAAGCATATGTTTAAACAGTCTACCACCTCTAGGGGCGAATAAGCAAGTCTTTATAGTTGATTTTTAGAAATCCCTTCCATATTTTCCAACTGTTAAAGCAACTGAGAAAGTGACACATTAGTAAGAGAGAATTTCAACCACTACACAAGAGGAGAGTTAAGCTGCAGCTATTCAGGGTGCAAAGCACTAGTAAGAAATAAATACAACACCTTATTTCTCCGATCTCCAAATCTCCCAACGCTATACACACGAGATTGCAGGTGTCCGGCAGAGGAACGATCTGTATTACAGGAATCTAGGCCAGCAAAACAAGAATTCAGTGTCACCCACAGTGTCCCTTTGACTTTATTCCCATTTTCTAGAGTGTTTCAAGTAAAACGATATGGAGCAGAACTAATTTTCAGATCCCTCTGAAGAAGCATGCTTAGATTAACAGCTGAACCCTTTGCTGACTGTTTACCTAATTAAACAACCCCTGTTGATGTAAGAGACAAAAAGTGTCTCCAGGGAGCATAAGGGGAAAGAGCACAAGTCAGCAGCTGTAGTGCAGCCACCATTCAGTACACAAAGTACCAAATTCCAGCAGATAACACGCGACCATACAAGCTACTGGCCTTCTCCATCAGCAGCGCAAGTCATTCTCCTCTGTTGCCTGATGGAATGAAAAATGTATGCCACCTAAAGAACTCTACCTTGCACCCAAGACTGCAAGCTCCTTGTATCTTGGGAACTAACACACTGGGTCAAGAAAGTTGCCCTAAATTCCAGAAATAAGGATTGTGTTCATACCTCTCCGAGCTGCCAAGTATAGACCTTTTGCCAGCGGTCGGATGCCAGAGGTTTCCACAGGGAGACAGAACTCTCACAAGCAGTCACCACATACAGCTCTCTGCTGCCAGCTGCTTCCCACCACATGGTACTCACATCCACAGCACAGGAACTTGAAGAATCCTGTCCAAAACAAAACAGCGCTGGTTTTCTTCTGATATAACCGACACAGTTATCTAACCTCAGGTTCAGCCTGAGAAAAATGCTTGACATTCAGTGTGATGAGAATTTGAGGCTAAAACTTAATACTTACAATGTTTAATTTTGAGTAAAGTGCCCGTAAGGCACCAAGGAAAACAAGCCTTGTGGGTTTCACCCTCAGAGCAGCAAATATATTGGCTCACTTCACAAAAAATCACTTGTCATTTGAAATGACAGCGAGCCGGCAGAGCCCAGAGCTGGGACAGGACTGGGGGCACCATGGCACAGCCACAACAAAGCCCGAGTGCCACCTACCTGCAGTCATGCAATTGCTTCCCTTGTTGCACAAACGGGAGATAGGACTTGCAGTAGCACAGACTGAGTTTAAAACTGAACAAAGCAAGGATCTTCTCTTCTCCCTCGTAAAAAAGTTTTCAGCTTCAGCCATGTTATTGTTGGCTGGTTATGCTAACCCCCCAGGCTTGCTTCTGGAGCAAAACGTTGCACTGTGGTTAGGAAAAGCTACAGGTGACCCAGCCCCCGGCAAGCTCATTTGGAGTTCAATGGGCTTTCCCATAGATGTTGCTTCCTTGCCTGCCAACCGTTCTCTACACCCTACGAGACAGAGGACAGTAGAAGGACACCACTGCAGGAAGACGACCTGATGGCTCAGCTGTGCAAACAGTCCTGGGCAAGATTTGCCATGGTCATGGCACGTACAAGCAAGGCTCCGTTCCAGAAGGGTGTGAACATCAACATGTGTATTTGGCAGTGCTGTAGTCCCTCACAAAATTTGCTCCTTACTGAGTTACTTAGTGCCTGATACGGTGACAGGAGGCCACAGGAGCCACAGGGCAGGCAACAGGGGTACAAGGGCTGAGATCATTTTACCCGGGGCTGATGAAAAATGCAGCGGTTCTGTTTGTTAAGACATTTGCATGTGTTTAGACATTCATTATTCAGAAAGAAACATCGAGATCCTTTATCAGTCAAAAGGAGAAATACAGCAGTCTAACCTTTCAGCATGCTTTACCACAAGTGAAGACAGAACTGATCAAATTAGACAGCAATCTGTTTTGTTCAACTAGCCATTCTGCATTTTTTATTGCATTTTTGTTAAACTTGGTATTAAAGAGCTGCTACTGACTCAGTAAACAATTACCTGATGTTATCTCACCTTTAGCTTTGATACAAGCTGCAGGCTCTCTTCTCTCAGGCCATCAAGCAGTACCGGAGTCAACTGTTCTGCTACATCTTTTTTCTGCACAAACAAGTAGAGAATGAGGATAATTCGACTTTGAATTTACATTCAGCACCTGCAAGAATGAGGCAGAAGCGTGAATTCACTCTGCATGCAGTTGTTGGAGAGCTATGGTAGGAGCGCTTCTTTCTGTACTTGCATGTCTGAAAAATAAGAGATCCCAGACAGGTTATTTCCTGGCTTCACCTGAAAATTGTCTTTTACCACCACTTTGCATCTCTCATCCTTCAGAGTCAAGTCATTCTCTCAGTACCTATCCCGCATGCGAGTCATTTAATCTCCTTTATCGAATCCTAGCTGAAAATTTTCCTTAAGGTAGACCGACACTACATGGGTATCAGACACTTTTTGTTCATATACATGTTTCAAACATGCATCCTGCAATAAGCATTGAAACCCACATCTCCAGTTTCATCAAGCAGGATTTTAAAGAATTTGCTCTTGAGGTCAAAAGACCTTAGGCAACAGATGAAAAACAAACATTTACTAAGTCAGCTAAAAGGCAGCATGCAGGGCTAGCATGCAAAGAGGTCCTTCCCCTGAAGTCAGGTGAGACTCTGGAAAAAGGGATTTGCCCACAAAACCACTGCCTTAGTACCCTTGGCAGAGAGGCCAGCTTGTTACCTGTTCGGGAGAAGCTCTGCAGGATCTCTGGTCTTTGCTCTCCGACTGCTGATGCTTCTCCCAGGCCACAGCCTCATCAGATTTATTATCAGGACCTCTTTCAGCTTCTAAAGGAAACGTTGTACCTTGTTCCTCCCCTTTTCTAGCAGATCCTGCACCACAGCTGCCCAAGTGCAGTGGAATGGCAGAGTCTCTGCATTCCCCATCATCCATGACCTGGGCAGGTGCTCCTTCGGAGGAATGCAGGCTCGCTTGCGAGGGAGGTACAGAAGGTGTACGGGGGGAGACCTCACTGCGTATTGATGGTACAACAGCTGGGGTTGCACCCACGACAGGGAAAACGGATGAGGAAATCTGAGACTCGGGCTGAGTGGAAGCACCAGCTAAGACAGTCCCCATGGGAGTAAACAGCAATTCATGGGTGGAAAGTTCCTCCTTGGAAGCTGGGCTTTCTAAGTGAGGTGACTTGGGCAATCCATTTTTGAAAGGCGAAATCAAATTACTTTTGAAACTTTTTTCTTCTGGATTCATTTGTGCATCTTGTGTATCCTCTGAAGCCACACCATCTCCAAACACACTAGGAACAAAAACCTCCAAGTCATTCACCGGGGAAGATTCTAATTTCTCAAGTTTTAGTAGTCCAAATTCCTCATCTGGTAAGTGAAACTCTCTGATACCCAGTCTGGGGGCCAGCCACTGGAGACTGCGGAAGGAGAAGAGAGCGCTGCAAGTATCGGGGTCCGTAGCAGGGAGGCCAAGAGAAGCAGGACCCTCTGAACCCGCTGGATAGCTACGTCCTCTTTTGCTCTCATCTAGACAAAGAAAAACACAAGAATACAAGAGAGAACATCACATCATAAAATAACCAGCAGCTAGCCTTTTCAGAGTCTCTCATCCAGAGCGTCACTCTAATCTACCTTAAAAAAAAAAAAAAGGCATATTCATCTTCACACATGGACGTGGCACTTTTCTGGAAAGACGTTACATTCTGCAATTGCTCTGCATCAAGCCTTCAGCTGAAATATCATTGCCAAAGACTGACAGAATTGACCGAGCACTTAGTCAGTTTGTTTTGTTTGGTTTTCTCCCAACATTTTCTCCTTTCACAATATTCACAGACCCTCAGACTGTAATGCTACTCTGTGTTTCACACTTGTCAGCACTAAAAAAAAAATAATCATTAATATGCAGACTTAGTTGGAGAAACAGATTTACATCCGTTTGCTGGAAAATCAGGTCTAGTGTGCACAACATTCGCTCCAAGAGCAAAAGCAGCTTAAGAAGTTCTCAGCCCCGCTCCTCATCCATGCACTGCTGTTCACTCCCCATCACTGCTGAAGCAGAAGTTTCTGGAATTGTTCAAGGAACATGGGCACCACAATGATCTAAATTTAAAAAAAAATCTCTCTTATTTAAAAAAAAAATAGTTAACCCATATCAGATTTTCTTGAATGAAAAAATATGGCAGGGCGTGAACAGCAGTGCATGCACTCTCTGGAACGTTTCCCTGCCTTGCTCCTGGGCTGTAGTTTTGGGGAGTGCTTATATTTGATGAAGTACCTTTTGAGACTTGACTGGCTCTCTGTCTTGCAGAGGAACGCAGGGAGCGGCGCGGAGGGACGTTAATTGCTAGGAGCTGCTCAGCCCTGCAGGCTCCTTGCACATGCTGGTTCTTAACATGCTCCACTGGACGTTTATCAGCCTGACACACAATTAAGTTGGCTTCCAGATCTGCTGTATGGCTGGCAAAAGTTTCATTCCCTGAGTTCAGAGAATCGCTGTTCTGAAGTGGATTTTGAACCTGTTCTAACAGAGTCTTATGGCATTTGCCAAGCACTTGGCTTCCTCCAGGAGGATCAGCACTCCTTGGCTGTACAGCGCCAGTCACTTCTGTCTCTCCAGAGCCAGAAGCTGCAGCAGCAGACAACCTCCTCTCATCTGAAGATGGTTTTTCAAGACCAGCCTCACAGTTTTCCTTTTCACTCTGACTCTCATTTGACAGCAGACTACTGCTTTCCTTCGTCGTTATGAGATCCAAACTCTCTATAAGTTCCTGTGACACTTGATGCACAGGGCGTTTGCAGGTGGACTTTCTTCTTCCCTTTTGTCTCCTTTGTGATCGTCTCTGATCTCGCTTTGTGCTAGTGATACTGTTTTGAGAAATCGATCCAAGTGAAGTGCTGCTACCACCGGACGCAGGAAGAGATTTCTGAGGACTGCTTGAATTTGCTGGATCATTTTCTGCACCAAGAAAAGGGAACGGCATGACCCCTGACTCCAAATCATTTTCACCTCTTTCTTGGGAGGGCCGATCTGAATTTGCATCTTTCTGCTGGCACTTACTTCGCTGACCTTTCTTGCTTCTGCCCAGCTGGCTGAGAATTACAGCATCGAGGTCCACTTTCCTCTGGCAATTAGACATGCGTCGAGTTGTCCTGACGTAGTATTCAACTGGAAAGAGAAGCCCTTCAACCACCGTGCAAGAGTTCAGTGCATTTTCAGGAGTTGTCACCTTTTCTGGATGAGAAAGTCTTGACTGAATTTCAAGCTGTTGATTCTCCAATAGTTCTTCCACATTGCCCAGAGCAAGATCTGTAGGAAAGGGATTTAAGCTATTAGTGTCACTTCGATTTCCTTCATGGCTTTTGCTCTCATTAGTTACAGTATTATTTCCGTCAGCAGGCAATACTTCATTTTCTGACATTAAATTCAAGAGCCTATCTAATTCTCCCTGATCTTCACACATACTCTCACTGTCCGTTTGTTTTATTATACTGGAGGATTCTTTTCCTCCATCACCACTGGTGTCAAGTAAAACAGAGTCACCGTTCTCTGAACATGGCTGTGCAGGCTCACGGTTATCAGCTGTGGCCACAGCACTTGGGGACGCAGGCTGCCAGGCGTCGCTGCTGTCCCTCAGCGCACACGGGAACAGCTCAGGCACTCCCGGAGGGACATTGTTGTCAAGCATGTCTTGCACAACTCCTAACGCCGCATTGGGAGGAGTGAAACTGTTTTCTTCTCTCTGCACAAGCACCGGTCTGGATGCTCTTTGAGCGTTTTCCTCAGTGTTCGAGAGACTGCTTCGCCTGAAGACTGGTGACCGAAGTTCCTCTGTACTGGCAATCTGACGTTTCACCGTTTCATCAGCGTTGATTAGATGCACATCACGCACTGATTCCCTTTCCTCCGATACCAGAGCCTTCGTCCGTCTCCTCAGCTTCATCAAGCTTCTGGAGGTTTGGGGTTTTTTCTCCTCAGGGGCAGGCCTGACGATTCCACAGCACAGGTTTTCCTGGCTAGCCTGTGTGCTTTCTGCCGGTGAGCCGTCCTGCAAGCTAACCTCATTATTGGAGAATTCAGGAACGCGTTTAAACGTGGCAGGTGTTTTCTCGTCTGTGTCAAGATCAGAGCAGGTTTTAGTCTGTAACTGAGAGGTTTCACGTTTGTCAGCTCTAGGAGATATGTTATCTCTAGAACCTGTGGGAAAAAATGTCACATGCGTGAAGTACTCCCAGCAAAGTCCTGCCCAAGAAAAACATCACACAGTAAAACTAGACGACTTTGTTAGGAGCAAAAGAGTGGGATGCTACAGTCGGGATCAGCGCGCACTGCAGACCGGGTGAGGAGGGAAGGAGAGGAGCTGTTACTGCATATGACGGTTCAGCAGCGCTGGAAAGGCCGGGTGCGGGTATGGGGCAGTGGACGTGGCAGCAGCTGCAGCGGGGACAGCGGAGCCAGGAGCAAGGCGGGTCAGCAGAGCTGGCTCCATCCCGGCTGGGCAGGACGGGCCGTGGGGGCACAGAAGGGCGACAGCAGCCGGGCTGGGCCCCCTCGCCCTGGCCCGCCCGGACCCGCCGCCTGGGCGAGGACAAGGGGGGGCACAGGGCAGTGGCGGGGCCTGCTGGGCGCTCCCGCCCACCCGCCCCGGCCCGGGAGGCCGCCTGCGGCTCCTACCTGCG
>VYZW01049526.1:161055-192829 GCA_013401315.1 Balaeniceps rex
GGGGGGGGGGGGGGGCGGACCCCGCCGGTTGGGGGGGGTGGCGGTGTCACCCGGTGCTGACCGTCTTCCGCAGTCGCTGCTGGAGCTGCACAAGCGGCGGAAGGCGCTGAGCGAGCCCGAGGTGCGGTACTACCTGCGCCAGACCATCCTGGGCTGCCAGTACCTGCACAGCCACCGCGTCATTCACCGGGACCTCAAGCTGGGCAACCTCTTCCTCAGCGACGACATGGAGGTGAAGATCGGTAGGTGCCTGCGGCATGATGCCCTGCCAGCCCCGCCATGGCTGCTCCACGGCGGGGACCCCAGCCCTGGGGACCAGCCATCCGGGGCATCTCCGGTCATACCACGTCTCTCCCAGGTGACTTCGGCCTGGCCACCAAAGTGGAGTACGATGGCGAGCGCAAGAAGACCCTGTGTGGGACGCCCAACTACATCGCCCCGGAGGTGCTGGGCAAGAAGGGGCACAGCTTTGAGGTGGACATCTGGTCCATCGGCTGCATCATGTGAGTCAAAATGCCTCTGTGCAGCCGTGCCATGGGCTGGACGTGGGGCCGGGTGGTCCCTGTGGTCCGGGTCTCATTGGACCCTCTGGGTTTTGGTGTGAGTCAAAGCTTTGGGCATGCTGTCTCCAGAGCGCCTGCCCTGGCTGAGCCCTGCTGCTAGCTGGCACACAGCCTCCCCCGTGCTCCGCACACGCTGGTGCATGTGCGCCTGCAGGCTGATCTGCTACGCAGTATGGCTGTCTCGAGGCATTTCCCAAAAGCCCGCACTTCCTAACCAGAACTTTCCCCAGAGGCTACTAGATCCCAGCTTCCCTTTTCAGGGGGCAGGAACCAGGCACAATACACATAGGTGTCTGCGCTACAGCATGTCCAATGCCAAACCTGTTCCTTCTGCCAGGAAAGTCCCAGGGTGTGCTTAGGATAGGGTCACTTCTGCATGTAAGTCTCAGAGCCTCTTTTGCAAAACTGACACCCTTTTGTCTGTAAACACGCAGGTACACTCTGCTGGTGGGGAAACCGCCTTTTGAAACTTCTTGTCTAAAAGAAACATACATCCGGATCAAGAAGAACGAGTATACTATTCCCAAGGTATGGCGCTTCCCATGGTTGGATTTGTTCCCCTCGCAGCGGTTCTCAGTCAGCCTTCTGCTGTGCTGTCCTGTTTCTGGCACTTAATGGGCTCTCACATAATGGTGAAACCGCTTTTATTGCGGAGCGCTAGGAAGGGGATGTTTTGGTCGGTGGTGGAGTGAACCTGTAGGGCCAGCTTCCTCCTGGGGAGCCAGCAGTTCCCCCTGCCCCATAATCCAGCAAAAATCTGAGCTGGGCAGTTGGCACATGGGGTTAAATGGACGTGCTCGAGTCCGTGAGGTCTGGTCCCCCAGCTCATCCCGCTGCTGCTGATTCAGTCTTGCTAAAGTCAGTTGACTTTGCATGCTGTTAGGAGACAGCTCTCCATGCCTGCCCAATTCTGTTTCCCCAGGCTTTCATCCTGCTCACCTGATGCAGCACAGGAGCTCTGCTCCAAGCAGAACTTCCCCCGGGTTGTACATCCAATGCATTTGCCACTAGTGTACGTTGTCCCCTGCCCCTTTTCTCTAAACTCTGCCCGTCTCCTCTTAGCACATCAACCCCGTAGCTGCTAATCTCATCCAGAAGATGCTGAGGTCTGACCCTGCCACGCGCCCAACTATTGACGAGTTGCTGAATGACGAGTTCTTCACGTCGGGCTACATCCCCAGCCGCTTGCCCACCAGCTGTCTCACCGTTGCACCTAGATTTTCAATTGCTCCCAGTGGACTTGAACTGAACGGGCGAAAGCCGCTGACTGCACTCAACAAAGGTAAGTGCAAGTGTCTGGCGGTGAGGCTGGACTGCAGTGCTGCGTGACAGCCTGCCTGGCCTCCAGCAGCATCCAGAACCTTCAGTGGGGAATGTGGTGCTCCCTCACCTCTTCTCCTAATTCTTATGAAAACCTGGAGCATTTTGGGAGTGAGAGAGGGGTCTCCTTGCTCTTTGCCCAGAACCAAGGCAGGGAGGGAGTGCTATATGGTATACGATGTGTTTCTTATAGCTAGGGTAGAATGTAAATCTGGTGCCTTTAGAAACCTGCTCCCTGGTCATGCCTCCACTCTTCTCTTTCCTGGCCCAGGACCAGACAGCCCCGCACTAGAGAACTTGCCTGAAAAGGAAGACGTAGCTGGGCTGCGGGAGCTGGGAGATGCTGTTGACTGTCACTTAGCTGACATGTTACAGCAGCTGACTGCTGTCAACTCGGCCAAGCCCTCCGAGAGAGTGGCAGTGAGACAAGGTGAGTCTGGGGACAATCCCACAGGTCACCGGTCTTCCTGGATAACTCGCTTCTCTGTCACTCTGATGCTGTTGTCTGAAGTGAGAGACCAGCTGACCCCAATTTCAGACTGGAAGGCTGAGAAGCAATATAGTAGCTACTTGCCTTCCTTTTGGCCTTGCTTGCTTGCTGGGGTGCACAGGATGCCGTGAAATGTCTTCTAACAAACTCCTTTCCTCTTTGCAGAAGAAGCGGAAGACCCAGCCTGCGTTCCTATCTTCTGGGTTAGCAAATGGGTGGACTACTCAGATAAATATGGTCTAGGTAAATAATATGGGGGCAATACTTCAGCGTTTTCTAGTTTCTGAAGAGGCTGGGGGAAGCTTTGATTTGGGCATTGCGTAGGTCTGGTTCTTGCATCACAGTATTCCAGTGTGTGTGTCCAAGACCACCACTGGGAACTTTACCAAATACCCAGTGAATCCAGAGTAGCGGTCACTGACCATCAGCCCTGGCCACTTTAAGGTGGAAAATGGCAACCTGCTGCCTGAGGCGGCTGGCCTTGCTCCACAGTGGGCACATGTACCCGCTGTGGTGGCTAAAGTTGCTTCTGCAGCAGGTGATGCAACAAGGGAGGATGACAAATCCAGAGGAGGAAAAGTGCCACCCAGACCTCCACAAAGAGGAGAATCTTTGGACTTGGTGGGGTGGCTGTCAGGGAACCCCTAGATGACACAACCTTCTGCCTTCGTATTTCACACAACTGGTGGTCCCACATATCTGAAGGCCTAACGGGCTCCCTTTTGAACTAGGTTACCAGCTGTGTGACAACAGCGTTGGAGTTCTCTTCAACGACTCCACTCGTCTTATTATGTACAACGACGGGGACAGCTTGCAGTACATTGAGCAAAACAGCACCGAGTCCTACTTCACTGTGAGATCCTACCCCTCTGCCTTGAACAAGAAGGTCAGTCCTGGGGACAGGAGCCCTCGGTGGGGGGGTGGCTACTCCTGGTGAGACTTCTGCCAGCCCTGTTGGGTTCTGTTGGCAGGATGGGTCCCAGAGAGGATCGTCTGTAACTTGGGGTTGCTGGCATTCTGCAGGCTTCCTCTGGGCTGGTAAAACATGGCCCCAGGGGCAGACACTAGCAGCTCTAACTGTTCATTTCTAGTTGCTATCTGAGCCTCACTTACGAGCAGCTTCACAGAATTAAGTGCTCACAAGACTTGCATGTACTGAAGCGTTCAGCAAAGCGAGTCTCAAGTATCACAGACTGAGTTAACTTTAAAGTTTGTGCAGTGACACCTCAAGCTCTGAAAGGTGTAAGAAGATTCTGGGACTGGGAGGGCAGCCCCTGCCCTCCCCAAATCGCAGGGGTCATCCCCAGCCTGTCTGCTCACAGCCTTTCCTGTCTGCAGATAACACTATTGAAATACTTCCGGAACTATATGAGCGAGCACTTGCTGAAGGCGGGTGCTAACATCACGCCACGGGAAGGAGACGAGCTGGCCCGTTTGCCCTACCTCTGCACGTGGTTCCGGACCCGCAGCGCCATCATCCTGCACCTCAGCAACGGCACTGTGCAGATCAACTTCTTCCAGGTGAGGCTGCTGCTCTGCATTTTTCAGGGCTGTAGGCAAGGCAGCAGGAGGGTGTAAACCTGAGCCGAAACTGCCCAGAGAACCAAGCACTGGGAGGCTCCTTGCTCCCCTTGCTGGTACGTAAGCACCCAGGCCCCTCTAGCTTGCGAAGGGGCCGTGTCCTTCAGCAGGAGGGAGACTGCTGCACAGTCTTAGGTGCGGTGGCCTTGAGCTGGCTGGCCGGATCGATTTGTTCCCCTTTGCTGCAATCTGTGAATGAATGCTGCAGCACGGTGCTTTGTCAGCATGCTTCTGGGTGCAGCTGGGATGCCCCAACTACTTTAGAGATGGTTCATCCTGAGAAAATGCAGTCCCCGAGGAGCAGAGGGCTCAGGGTGACGGCGTGTTCTCTCCCCACAGGACCACACCAAAGTCATCTTGTGCCCTCTCATGGCTGCTGTCACATACATAGATGAGAAACGGGACTTCCGCACATACAAGCTGAGCCTCATCGAGGAACACGGATGCTGCAAGGAGCTGGCCAGCCGGCTCCGCTATGCTCGCACCATGGTGGAGAAGCTCCTCAGTTCAAAGTCTGCCTCGGCCCGTGTGAAACCCTCTGCTTAGACCTTGTTCTCCATGGACCCAACATCTGTGCCAAGCTGTCCCGGCTGTGGATGGGGAGGTTTAGTAGCATCCCTGCTGGCACTGTAACCTCCCATCACGTAGCGGGGCTCCCACTCCTGGGTACGGCCTAGTTGTCACGAGGAAGCCCCTGATGCTGTGGGAACGGCGTTCACTCTGACTGCTACCCAAAGGTTTCTTGCTCCCCACTCCTAATAGAAAGTCTATTTTTTAATTGCATACCTAGTCTTGTTTTTTTTCTAACTTCCCAAAGCCAAAAGCCTGACTTGAAACCCAACCCTCTTGTTTGAGGCTCCTGGGCCTTCTCTTGAGAGAACAAAGCACGGGGAGAGCAGAACTATCATGTAAGTTATTTGTACATGTCTCTGCTGATGCTCTAGGCTTTTGTTTCCTCTTGCAGAAATTCAGGTAAGATATTTAACGTGCCCAGGGTGAGACTGAGCAATCAGCCTTTTAATACTGAAATTAATCTACATGAAACCTAAACTTTTGTATATTGCATAACTTGATTAAAGATTGTTCGCCGCAGCGTCCAGCCTGTCATGGTTCCCCTTGCCTTGCTGTGAGGGAGGCAGCAGCACCTTGCCTCTGGCTTCCCCTCCAAGCGCGCGCTCTCCTCTTCATGAGCTCGTGCTGTCTGCTCCATTGTGCTGATCTCCCCAGCTGTGCCGCAGGAGCCGTGGAGACCTTGGGGGTATGACAGGAGATGTGCTCTAACCTGGAGACTAACAGCCCTACCTTCTCATTTCCCATTTGCTTGGCTCTCTTCACTACACAAAAGATGCTCCAAAATGTGACTACAGAATTAGGAAAAGTCATCTACTGTAGCAGACTTCAGCAGGAGCCCAGTCAGCCACGGTGGGTTTTCTCCTACTGTTGCTGATTGTGAGCACCTATGGGTGCTCTCAGGCCAGTTTATTTTTAAGCAGGACAAGCTTTTTAGTTTTTATATTTTTATAACATTTTGTATAAAATGCTCTAGGCCATACAGTTTTCTGAAAACAAACCAGGTACAAACCCCTTGGTACCTGTGTAACAAAATCCTCCACCCCAGCACACAGAGGAATGGGACTGTACAAAATTATTGTGTTCCAGAGAGGAAGCTCCCAGGCTGCCCACAGACCCAGCGGGTGCTGTGCTTGGAGGCTGGCTTGTATGGAATACATGCCCGTGGGGATGCTGTAAGACAGAACACCCATGGGACACCTGCCCTGGGGCAGCGGGAGAGGCTGCGGGAGCTGCAGGCACAGGCGTGTGGTCAGAGGGAAGGGATCCCTAGGGAGAAGGGGGTTCCCTGCCTTTGCGTCCCGAGACAACTGCTCCTGAACGGCTGTGCTCCTGGGTGCAGGACTGGCACGGGGGGCTCTGGCCTGGCGTAATGACAGGCTGCTGGTGGCCATAAGGGGGAAAACCTTTTTCTCAGCCCAGCTGAGATTAAAAACTTCATTATTGGGATTGTGCTGGAGGCCCCATGCCTCTCTCCTGGTGCTCCCAGCAGCCCTGATGAAAATAGCAAGTCCAAGCCCTGAGGTGGCTGCTAAAAGCTGACCCGCTGTGCCTCAGCGGTGCTGAAGGATGTCTTCAGTGTCAAGACTGGTGCATCGGTCCTGGTCGCAGCCATGTTGGACACACGCTCAAAGAGCAGCTTTCCCAGGCACATGGCACGGGAGGACAAAGCGCGCCGACCCCGGTGAATGCACCCTTGGGAGCCGGCACCAGCCCGGCTGCATCGCTGTGCCAGTGCATCGCTCTGCTGGCTGCCCTCAGGAAAACTCAACACGCGTTTTCTTCTTTTTTCTCAAACACCATGTCCACCGCAGAGATTTTTTTTTGTTGTTGTTCTCTGACACAAATAGCTTCAGGCCACTGAGTCTGACTGTGAGCCTTTGCAAAGGTGAGCACCCAGAGGGTCCCTCTTGGGCTCAAGAGACCCCAGGTGAGAGCCCAGTGCCACCCTCTGCTCACCTCTTCTGGACTGTGCTGCTTGTAACCCACGTGTACGCTGGGTGACCAGCCGGTGCTGGGGCCCCATCCTGCCCTGGGGAGGGGGAGAAGGATGCTGCTGGAGAGCCCCCGGGGCTGCTCCCAGCTGCTGCAAGATCGGGCTGTGGGTACGGGCAGGGCACGGAGGAACGGTCGCAGCAGCCTCACGCCATGGGTGCCGTCCTGGCGTGCGTCCCCGCTCACTTGCCGTCACCGTCTGGCTCCTGGCAGTAGTAGGAGTGGAAGAGCCGCTCGTGGGCGCAGACCCTCATGGCCCCGTGCGTGTGCAGCAGCAGTCGGGGGAAGCGGGAGGTGAAGTACTGCACAAAGCCATTGGGGACGGAGCCCAGGGCTGCCTGGACATCGGCCGGCAGTTCATGGAAGTGGTGCTTCTGCAGGAGAGAGGGTGAGGTGAGCAGGGGTGGGTGGGCAGCCAGGGGTGCAGGGGAGCCGGGGTGGGGGCCGTACCTTGTTCCTCATGGCCCGCAGGAGGTCGCGCACGGAGCCCCCCTTGTAGGTGCGGAACTTCCTCAGGTCTGGGGAGAGCAGGAGAGATGCTGTGCGAGGGGGGACGTGGCCGGGGCGAGGGGCACGGGGCTGTCACAGCCCCTGGCACTGCCAGCGCCGCCCCGGGGCATGCACGGCGAGCACCGCAGCCTGGGGCAAACCCGGGCGCTGCTCTGCTCTCCCAAGAAAGAGCTGGCACGTTTACCCACCCTGGTTTTTGGCTCCTGGGCATGAGCAGGTGCCTCCTGCCCAGTGAAGTGCACTGGACCCGGGAGCCCCGTTCCCTGCCCGATTCTGCATAAATGGCAGCAGCAGGCTTGGGCTGCGGCGGCGAGCCCGGCCCCGCGCGCTCACCTGTCTGCAGCGGGAGGGAGATGTGCATCCTCCAGTTGGTCCTCACCACCGACCGGCCCCCCGCCTCCAGGGCTGAGACGATGGGCCCCTCGGCAGGCTCCTTCTCGATGCGGTCGCTGACCTCCTGCATGCCCAAGGGCCGGGACGGGGTGGGTATGGCTCTGCCCTTGCCCCACACCGCCCCGTCCATCGCCGGGGGGGACGAAATGGGTTTGGCCCTGACCCCAAACTCAGGGACCGCCCCCCTTGCAGAAGTAGCTCAAAACGAGCACGCTGACCTAAATACAGCTGTTTCCAGCACTTGTTTTTCAGAGCACACCGATGTTTGCTGCCCCGTGGGATGGCGCACGCTCACCTGGAAGAACTGCAGCTGCTTCTCCTGACTCCAGAAAAAGGGGTGCACAAGGACCACGGGGGCTGAGGGCCGGCGCTGGGGTTCGGGGCTGATCATTGCCACAATCAGATCTCGTGCAACAAGTTTGTCTGGTAGGAGAAACACCACAACGGAGAAGTAACCTCCCCGAGAAGGACCGGGAGCTGCGCCCCTCGGCTCAGGGCTTCCCCGCAGGGATGTGCCTGTGGGGAAGGGTCTCACCGTGAGCTTCTTCCTGCAGGCAGCTCAGCTGGTAAGAGCCCGACAAGATGTTGGCCTGTCGCCGCAAGCTGTCCCCAAACGGGTGCTGCCCTCCTGACACCACGTAGTAGAAGATGCAGCCGGCTGAGAAGATGTCCACGGCGCACGTCTGCAAAATACGAAGGGGGAGATGGGACCCTCACAGCAAAGGGCAAGGAGAGCTTTTGCCTCCCCACTTTTCCATTCTTTTATGTCAGTGCTTGGTCATTTGCTACAGAGCTGCTGGAAAATGCATCGCACCAGGGCTCCTGCCTGCTCTGCTTGCTGGAGTCAGTGAAGCACCCATCGCATCGGGTCCTTGTCAGGTTTTCAGAGGCACAGACAGAAGTCAGGACTTCACAGCCAGACGGACACGCCAGAGCTGCTGGTGTCTCACCCGGCTGTGCAAACTGACCCCAGTACGAGGTTATGTGGAGCACGCTGCCAGCACCAGTACCTGCCCTGCCAGGGACCAGTACGGCAACTGGCCTCCAGCAGGAACAGGATTCCCCGGGCTACACAGACGAGCAGAAGCGTAACCTTTGCAGCGAGCTACGGCCCCCTCTGACCTCCCCACCCCGAATTTCCGAGGACTGTAGCCAGATGAGACGCCCTGTGCTGAACGCAGCCGGGCACTGTCCCCGCCAGGGCAGGAGAGCAGGGGCAGCCGCTGGCTAGGGCGGTCCTGGCGAGGAGCACCGGTGTTCTGCATCTGGGCTGGCTTGGGTTCTCGGAGCTTTTGCCTTAATTGTGCATTTCAGCAGCACGCTGCGAGGCCGCTGCCGGCACGGGGGACTCTGCCACGACGGGCCCGAGGAGGACCCTAGGCGAGGGGAGGCGTCCACGGCTCACTGACGGGGTTCTCCTTCGGGGCCTCCTGCAGCACCTCGGGCGCGATCCAGCCCTCGGTGCCAGGGATGCCGGAGCGGAGGCTGAAGCTCTGTCGTCCCCCCCGAAGCTTCTTGCAGAGGCCGAAGTCGGAGATGACGGCTCGGATCTGCCCGTGGCGGTTCGGGACGGAGATGAGGATGTTACAGGGCTTCAGGTCACGATGGACTGGAAGAAAGAGTGCGCGGTGTCACCTGCCAATGGTGGCAGGGCTGAAGCAGAAAAGGGCTCTGCCGGCCGCCCCGCACGCTGCTGACCCCGACAGCTGCTGCTGAACCCCGCAGCCTCGGCTGAGGATGGGACCAAGACGGGACACACCGCCCGCCTGCCCGTGCGTGGCGCTGGGGCGCTGCCCCTTACCGATGCTGAGGGAGTGGAGGTGGGCCAGCCCGGACATGGTCTGACGCAGCAGAGACACCGGGTCCAGGCTGCGACGATTGAAGCTGGGGCTTTCCACGTACTGGAACCACACAGAAGTAGCAAGAGATGAACTGAGGCCTGATTTACTGGGGCAACCAAGGCAAGGCTGGCTGGGAGAGAGACTTCTCACTAGGCTGACAGAGGTGGAAGGATACAAGCCCACGCAGAGCCCATTTGCGCCCGAGGCTTGCCATTTCCAGGTCTACCAGTTGGCATCTATTCCCTCTGCAGCAAACTGCCCTCACTTGTGTCCTTGGACCTCCACAGCTTCAGCAATGCTCCTGCTTTACGGAGCGGTAAAAGGATGCTTCTCCTCCCCCATGCCGAGTCTCTTCCCAGCATGTGAACAACGGCCCCGACCGATGCGGAGGCTCCGACCTCCCCTGCTCCCTCCTGGGAGAGCAAATCGGCAGGAGAACAAGGGCAGGGGCTTGACTGGCAGAGGAGCAGCACTGCTGCTGGCTGCCCTGCTTCTCCAAAGCACCTCGCAGCCTGCCCATGCCCCATCTACCCAAGGTTCGGGGCAGGGCTGTACGCCCGAGGCCAGGCAGGAACCCCAAAGAGGGCTCCGAACCCAGGAGCTGCTGGCTGCCAACGCTGCCCTCGGGCACGCACAGTGCGCTGCTCCCGTGGGAGCACTGCAGGACCTCCCTAACAGCACGGACAAAACCGATGCGTGTCCCTGGGAACCGACCTGCAAACAGGGGATGGGGACATCCAGGGTCAATCGACAGCCCCCCAGCAGCAGCCCCACACAGCCAGCCCAGTGCCCCCAGGACCGGGAAGGGAGAGGGCCCCGGGCTCACCTCCTGCAGCGTGGCAGAGCAGAGCTCAATGGCGATGTAGTGGAACTGCTTGTCCTTCTCGGTGCAGAAGTAGCGGACGACGTGGGGGTGCTCGTCCGACTCCCGGAGCAGCTGGACCTCGCGGTCCACGAGATGGAAACACTCGGGCAGCAGGCGCTTCACGGCCACGTTCCGGCCGTCGAACTGTCCCCTGCGCGGAGAGGCGATGGCGGCGTCCATGCGTGGCCCTCCCCAGGCAGAGCAGGGCCTGGCGCTGCAGATGCACAGCCCGGCCAGGCTCCGGCTGATGCTGGAAACTCGCCCCTTGGGGTCCTCAGCATGGGTCACCTCGGAGTGACTCCCAAAGACTCATCAGAGCCATGGACAGGCAGAGATCTGCAGAGAGCTGGAAACTGGGGGCTCAGGCTCCCCTTTTTGTAGGAGAATAACCTCCCTCGCTTTATGCCGTGTTTAGTGCTGGGGAAAGGGCCTCAGCCAGAGCCAGGGGAACCTTGCGAGGGACTGGACCCGCCGCTGCTGAGAGCTGCCTGGAGCAGGCAGAGCCCAGCTGCCTGACAGCCTGGCGCGGGCAGGAGGGGAAGGGGAGCGCAGGGCGCTGGTGCGAGGTGGAGGCCTGCCCTGCGAACCAGTGCCTGGTTACCGAAGGCCGCGAGCCCAGCTCTCCAGATGGGTTTGATGAGGACCACAAGCATGGCAACCCATTCTCCAAAGCCCCTGAACCAGCAGCCGCCAGCCAGGGAAGGAGCTGCCTTGGCGCTGTGCTTGTGGCTCCCAGGAGAATGAGAGCACCCGGGGTACCACCCACCTGAAGACAAAGGTTCCTCCAGCTCCGTGGCCCAGCACGTCCTTGGGGTTAAAAGAAACTTTCCCAACTACAATCACGTCTGGTTCTGCATCTGCAGAGGAAGAGGAAGGCAGCCATCCTTCAACCTATGAGCCTTAGCCCCATACGAAGGACACCCAGTTCTTTAACCTCCTGGCCGTTCTTTGGGCCCTACTACTCCTGCAGTTGCTTTTGTAGCCCATGCTTATCCAGCAGCAGGTTTTGCATCTCCTCCCCCCGTCAGCTGGGGTGCAGCCCCCCTCACCTGTGGGGCATCCCTGCTCCTGCTTTGGGTGACAGCACCTATGGACAGAGAGCTCCTCGCACCTTGCCCCGTTCCCACCTGCACACACCTTCAGCAGCTGCCGGGACAGCCGGATCCGGGCTGACCATCCCGTTAGCCAGGTCCTTCAGGCGGGCCGAGGAGCTGGAGCTCTGCGAGAGCTGCGAGGCGCTTCCCTGGCTCAGCCCCGGCTCCCCGGGCTCTGCAGGGACACCCTCCCTGGAGACCTGGCCTGGGAGCAGCATCTCCCGCTGCCGCTGCAGCAGCTGAATCTGCTTCTCCAGTCGCTGCTGCTGCACCGCGTGCTGCTTCTGCAGCTTCTGGAACACAAACCACGGGAGTGCTCAGCTCCTGCGCCCAGAGCAGAGCCGGGGCATCGGCAGGGCTCGGCACAGGCAGCGCGTGCACCGTCTGTCCCTTGCCCAGCCGGCAGAACCCTGTGCGCCGCCTCGGCTCGTTACCACGAGTGCGTACGAGACAGCGCGGGAGCGGCGCGGCTCATCACAGCCACGACACCGCTGCTTGCGCCACAAGGACAAGGGAAAAGGGAGTCCCCGGCCCTTCAGAAGCGGCATTTCTGCAGCAGGCGGGCTCTTCCACCGGCCACCACTCACCGTGAGCAGGAGCAACAGCAGTCCCCCGCCCAGCAGGGCCGTGCCGACGCCAGCCATCACCAGGTCCCAGGTGCCGGCCTCGGGGTAGACCTCCACCTGCTCCCTCGGCGCGGGGTCCGGCTGGGACTGCCCCTCGCTGCGGACAGCCGGCTCCTCCGGGCTGCCCGGGGCCAGAAACTGCAACACACACCCGGGGCTGGGTGACAGCGGGGGGACGGACCGCTGGGCACTCAGGTGTGGGCCCCCCTCCCCACCACAGCCCTGCATGCAGGACCCCCCTCCTCGCACCACCCCGCGCCGGGGACCCACCGCCCAGCCCCAGACAGCCCAGACCCTTCAGCCACCCAGCACTGCCCAATTCTCCCCCCGTGCTGCGGTGGGACCCAGCAGAGCTCCGCCACTCACATCGTTGAACATGGTCCTGCCGGGAGGAGCTCTGGGGATGATGGTTTCCGTTGTCTTCCTCAGGTTCTCTGGGAAGGCTCGTAGCATCGTAGTATGGACCACAGGAGGCAGCTCGTGGTGCCCTGCGGTGGGAGGGAAAGACAGACAACCGTCAGCCGGTCTCTGGTCACAGCTTCAGTCCCTCATCCCCGCGGCACCGACGTGGGCTCGCCAGGCAGCTCTGGCTCTCCTGGAGAAGGGGCGCTGCTTCTCATGGGAGGCACAAAAGCCACCACAGCTACAACCTGCTGGCTCCGTCCCCAGGAATGGGGACCCGGAGCAGCAGCAGCCAGCGGAGAAAGGCAGAGGGCAAGGTCCCCTGCTCTCAGCACGCGGTGGGGGGCCCGGCCCTGCTCCTCTGTGCCTCCCTGCCACGACCTCGAGACACCACCCTGATTTCCAAACACGCCAACGCAGAGTGGCCTCTCCTGCCATCACACCTGTGACAGCAATCACAGCGCAGGCTAATTAACCCAGCGTCCGCGTGCAGGGCTCGGTGCACATCGGCACACCCACCAGCACGGGTCACTGCGAGCCCCGCTTCAAAGGGTCCCTGCCCACGCCCTGGGGAGGGGACGAGGATGGGCTGCAACCAGCCCCAAGCCAGAGTCACCGCCGTCCCCGAGGGTGAGTCACAGCCTCGGTCCCATTTGCCTCACTGAGCAAAGCAGGTTGGGCTGCCACCCCAAAACACACTGGCAGCTCGGGCTGCCCCTCCCCGGGCACCCTCCGGGCGCGAGGACACAGGGAAGCCCGTGCGCCTTGCAGGTCCGCACCTATTAGGAGCCACTGGTTGTGGAGCGAGGCGATGCTGCCCTGCGGGTACTTGACGTCGGTGCTGGGCGTGATCTCACACTCCCCCGACTCTCTCATGGTCACATCATCCGTGGTGGGGCCGTCGATCCTGGCCAGCGTGATGCCCTGCGGCTGGGGGTCCGACAGCTCGTGGAGCACCACGCAGCCGGGACGTGCACCCGCCGCGGCTCACCCCGAAAGGGGCCAGCGGGGACACTCACCACCAGAGCCACGCTGCTGTGGACCAGGGAGGTCAAGGCGTAGAAGCTGGCCTCGTACTTCCCCACGTAGAGCGCTGGCCTGCAAGGCAGGGACAAGCATCAGCCTTCCATCCGTCACAGATCAGGGTGGCCAAGCAGAGGCAACGCAAATGCCACCGGCTGCCACGGCACAGGATCCACGTACAGCAGCTGGGTCTTGGTGGCAGCAAAATCCTTCATGGACTGGTACCTCCACTTGAGGAGGTGGATGTCCTGCGAGCGGAAGGTCAGGTAGCGCAGGGTCTCCATGGCCAGGTTGAGGTGGGGGACGCGGCGGAGGCTGTCCTGGTGCCACAGGTAGATGCCGACGACGGGCGAGCCGTAGTTCTGCGCCCACAGGACCTCCCCGCTCTCCTTGTCCAGCGTCACCACCAGCCCGTCCCCGCTCGAGGCGAAGTGTGCCATTTCTAGGCAGAGCCGGAGGGAGGGGGCGATGCAGCGGTGCTGGCCACGGGGCTTTGTGCCCCTCCGCCCCCACTCAGTCCTGCCACTGGCCGTGGGCTGCTGCCTGCTGCTCTGCTCCCGTGAGAGCCGCGGCTGGCACAGCAGCCATTTTCCCTGGCAGTTGGCACAGCCGAGGCCCGCCGGCCATGGCAGCGTGTCCCCAGGGTCCCCGCACAGCCAGGGTCCCGCTGCGAGTGGGGCACGGCGGGAGCTGGCTCCCGTGGCTCCCGCCTGCACGGTGGCCACTCACTGTAGTGGTAGGACTCCTCGCAGAGCGGTGCCGAGTAGTCGGAGAAGGTGGCGTTCCAGCGCAGCTCCCGCGTCTTGGTGTCGTACATGGTGATGACGTACTCTGGGGACGAGAGCAGGCCACGAGGTCACTGCCCGGCACCCCGTTCCTGGGGCTAGACGGACAAACAGGGATCAGGGCTGGCTTACGGGTACGGCCGATGTAGAGCAGGGGACTCGACGGGCACAGACCATCCCAGGCCTCTGTCGAGAGAGTGGTCTGCTTCTCTCCTGACTTGGGGTCCACGATGAACCAGGTGTCCTGCTTCTTCCCTGAGAATGAAAATACATTTTTTTGTAAGTCTCTGCAGTCCTGCTGTCCCCAAGGCTTTCTCCTGTCTCCCCTCCACGGACGTGTTCCCAGGAGGTCCCCACTCAGCCTCTCCTCCCCTCTGGACTCGGGTCCGGCGGAGCGGCCGGTCTCTGCTTACCGGTGTAGAGCACGCCGTCCGAACTGCGGCATGGCGAGGACTGGACCAGCTCCGGGATGGTGAACGGGAGCTTCTGCAACACAGACGGCAGTGTGGATGCGGGGCCAGAGAAACGCCTCCCCGAGCAGCAGCCTCCCTGCCTCCAGGAGCAGGGTGGGAAGGAGATGTCCCCCAGGACAGTCCCCTTCTCCTCGCCTGCTCAACCCCAAAGCAGGACGGAGTGGCGGGGAAGGGTCCCAGCTGTATCTGCCCCACACCCGCTCAGCTGACATCTTCCAGGTGCCAAGGACAAGCTGGAGCAACCGAAGGCCCCAGGCTCGCCCCATCCAGCAGCTCTGCCTGGTCCCCCAGCCCCAGGGTGTGGGTGGGCGGGTGGGACGCACGCAGCCCCGCAGCCCCACTGACCATCAAGCCTTCTTTGTTTTTTCCTCCCAGGATATACAGGCTGCCATCATGGGGGTCTGGAAGGAATGCTGGTCTGGAAAGGAGGAGAGAGGAGGATGAAACACGCGCTGCCCCCTGCCCTGGGCACAGGCCAAGGACTAAAGAGGAGCTGCAGTAAAGAAACCCCTGCAGCAGTTTGCTCCAGGGTGATTCACTATGGGGCTTGACCTTTCCTGGAAACCTCCAGCACTGGATTTGGTAGGAGATGAACTCCGGCTCTGGGTCAGCACCGTAACTCCATACGGCCGCCCTGCGCCTACCAGCCGTGCTGGCCCGGTGCCCTGCCCGCCCCAGGGGAGCTCACTGCTATCCTGCCTTCCCCCTGCACTTCCAGGTGGCTTTTCCCCAATTTCTCCTCTACACTTTTGTGCGTGGTGGTGCCGAGAGCTGCTGGGCTGTCTGTAGAGAGGCTGCAATTCGGCAGCAGGGAGCGGCTATTCCTCATCACCACGCACAAAGCGCTAGCACAAAGGGTAGGTTTAAGGCAACGCTATGGCATGGGCTGGGAGTTTCATTTCTCCGAGGTTCCCCTTTCTTGCTGTGAATCTGTTGGTTCACCAGGGCAGCCTGCACCTCCGAAGGGCTCCTGCACGGCCCGCAGGCTGCCTGCCCCGCAAAGGGCACTGCCCGCGGGGGGACGACACTCACTCTGCCACATAAACCGGCACCTGCAGAATAGGATCTGAAAAAGAAAGCAAAACGCAGGCGTCAGCAGCCTCTCCCTGCGAGCGGGGACGACGTGGCAGTGTTTACCAAGCGCAGCCGTGTGCTGCCCTGCCGAGGTCTGCAGCCGATTTGCATTTCAGACCCAGAATAGGTACCGCCGGCAGTGGGGGTCTGCCCCCCCAGATGCTCTCCTCCGTGCACGGCCGTGCCTGGGTCTGGAGCTGCAGCTGGCAGCGTCCCCCGGGGCTGGAGGAGCCGCCGGCTCAGAGCATGACCAGCCAGAGCCAGGCTGGGGGAGCATCCCCGACCCCCGGCCAGCAACAAGCCCAGGGAGCCAGGCTGCGAGCAAGCACCCCCCCGGTCGCTACTCACCATCCTTCAGGGTCCACTTGATGTCACCTGTGCTCTTACTCACGGCGTGAAGGTTTCCATCCAGCGTGGATATGAAGAGCAGTGTTTCTGGGACAGTCACAGCACCTCCTTTGAGGCACTACGAACAAAAATGCCGTCCTCAGAGAGCAGGGCCAGGCTTGGGGACGAGACCCCGTGGCCCGGGCCATCTCATGCAGCTCAGCAGCCCCCCCACACCCAGCACACCGCAGCAGCAGACTGCGGGGAAGAGCCCCAAGGTCCCTTCTCGTCCCCAGTGAGGCAAGAGTGGGAGGGAAAATCATTTATTCCCTTGCACCAGCACACCAAATCTGCTTGCTCCTCCAGCTCCACCCGGACAGGACACCTGCAGAATCGCATTCGCTAACGGCTGTTTGGGGGTGCTGTGTTTTATAAATCCATGGCATTAAGCCCTGACACTAAGGTTGCTGGGCTCGCAGTGAGCGGCACCGCCGGCAGCGTGCGGCACGCGCAGTCGCCGGCTCCTGCAGCATCGGTCACGTCCCACCCGCGCAGTCCCGGGGCCGGTGCAGCCTTTCCCCTCCTCTCCCCTGGAGCAGCCTTCCCGCCGGCGGGGATGAGCTGCACTGCTGCTGTTCCCAGCCACAGCTCCCAGGTGCCTTTCTAAAGGTGACACAAACAGCCCAACTACCGGCTCTGTCCAGAAACAAACGAGTTGGGTGACTTTTCATGCCAGAAATGCAATTGATGCTCACCCAGGCCTTCAAAGTTACAGATTTCAGCTACCCTGATGTTGAGGGAGTAATTGCAAATTCACAATAGGAAGAGGAGCTGCTGCTTCCGTGTACGGTGTCCGTACAGCAAGCGCCAGCTCAGCCGCCGCAGGCTGGCACACACGCCAGCCTCACCCCGTCAGCAAACAGGGATCAGCAAACAGCACGGGGACCCAAACGGCTTCAGGGAGAGGCAGGGCCGGCGCGGCCATCCCTGATGCCAGAGCAGCGCCCGGGCTCCCCGCCGGCTGCGATGCAGAAGCCAGTCGAGCAAGCTGCTGCCCCGGTCACTCGTGCAGGGCGGCCAAAGGACATCCCTCGGGCCCAGCTGGCTGCCTCTTGCCTGCTCCGTACCAGCTCCTGGAGCCTGAGCCGGGCAGAGAGCCCGGCCTGGGGACCCAGCCAGACCAAGAGCCGGGACTGGCCGGCAGCCTGCGCCAAGACGGTGCCCTACGTGCGAGCACGCGCCCATCTGCGGAGCAGAACCTGATGGCGGTAACAGACCAGCCACGGCACGGTGGGGCCAGGAGACACGTTCTCCCTTGAGTCGCTGAAATTCCTCCAGCTCCAACAACACAGACAGCAGCCCCGATGGGTGCCAGGTCGCCTGTTCTCCGGCTGTACCTCCTGCCAGGAGCACACACCAGCTCCCTCCCAACACACCTCACAACCACCCCTCTGCTTCGAGCCCAGTTCTATTATTTGCCCTGTTTTCTTGCTTAATCTTTAAGTGAGGTCAGAGCAAGTTTCCCAGCTCTTGCTTTGTCCAGAGGATGTGGTGGGGCAGGCAGAGGAGGGCAACTGCTCCCCACTGCCACTTCTCCAGCCCTATGCAGCCACGCAGGCAGGCTCGCTGCCGGCTGCGACGACAAGCCAGGCCAGCAGACACGGAGCTCTTGTGGTGTGGCCACCTGCACGAGGGAAACAGAACCAAGACCGCCGAGCCCTCCAGCTGTCAGAGCCACAGCAGGCTCTGTGCCCCCGGCCTCTGCTTTTCCCTCCCCCTGATGCTTTGCAGTTTCTTCCATCTCTTCTGCAACTACTGTTGTTTCGGTGACAGGGCACTCGAACAAAGGCCAGGCTGCCCAGCCCGCTCCCCACACACCACCATGGGCAGAACTGGGAGTGCTGGGTGCCCGGGAGCGGCTGCCCTCCCCTCCACTCCCAGCCCTGGCTGCCCCAGCAGCCGTTCTGGCCAGCCCTAGGCCAGAAGCGTGGCTGCTGTTCCCATGGGATGTCCACAGGATCCGTGCTTTCCCGAGGTTCCCACCATGCCAGCCTGGAGTCTGCAGCGATGCCGCTGAGGCCGGAGCTCAGCCGTGGGCTCGAGGCACGCTCGTTCCCCCAGTGTCAGTGCTACTGACATCTGCCAAAACCACCCTGGCACACTGCCCTCCCTGCTTGAAACGCCACCGGCGGCGGAAGCTGCCACCTGGCTCCCGAGGGGCACCACCCTGCCGGGCAGCAGCTCTGTGGGCAGGAGTGGGCAGGAAGGGGCCGAGGGCTCCCAGGGAAGGGGACTCTGCTCTCAGCCCCGGCCAGGCCCAGGGGTGGGGATGCTTTTCTGAGCACAGAACAACCTCCACCCTGGGCACTACGTGTGGCCCCTCACTCGGGGCAAGCAGTGCGGATCTCCATCGTGCACCCGCCAACGCCATTAACGTACAGCCACGGGACCCCGCACGCAACCGCCCCGGCCCTCCAGAGACATCACAGCCCCCTCGCCCCACAAACCACGCTCTTCTGGGTGCCAGACCCTGCGCACCCACGCACTCGCGCTCGACGCGGGTGCTCAAGCCCTGTGCTCACAGGCCATCACAAGCGCAACACTCCTGCCTGCGTCGCCACGCACTCACACCCACGGGCCTGCCTGCACACCCACTCACACCCGCATACCCGCGGGCCGGGGTGCTCGCACACGCGTGGAGTGGAGCGCAGTGCTGCGCACTCACACGCTCCCGCGCACGGGGTGCTCGTGCCCACCCCGTCAGGCCCAGGGGACACGTACTCGCTTGTGCCCGCGCCCCCGGGGCTCCCGCAGGACACTCAGCCACGCGCACCCACGCGCAGGGCACGGTCACGCACAGGGAACCGCGCTGGCACCGCGCTGGCACCCGCACTCGCCCACCCGCGAGGCGCCGGCACCCGCGCTCCCAGCCGCGGACACTGTCACGCTCCCACCCGCGGGCTGCGGCGCGGCCGTACCTGTGCCGGGGGCGGCGGGAGCAGCAGCAGCAGCAGCAGGAGGAGGAGCGGGAGCAGCGGCCCCCGGAGCAGCAGCGGCCCCCGAAGCAGCCCCGGGCGCAGCGGCGCGGCGGGGCCGCCCATGTCCCGGACATGCCGGGGCCGCGGCGCGCAGGGCCGGGCCGGGCCGTGCTTATCGCTGCGCCGTGAGTCAGCGGGGCCGGGGCGGATCCAGGACGCGGCTTCCTGCCCCCCCGGCCCGGCCCCGGCCCCGGCGCTCAGCGCTGGGAGCAGCGGGGGGGCCGGCTGCACCCCGGTGCTCCCCGCCGCCTTTGCATGAGCACAAGGACCCGCAGTCTCCGGGTTTAGCATCCCCCCGCTCCCGCACGCTGGAGGCTACCGTCCCCATCCCAGCGGGTTTAACACCATTCCGGGAAAACATTCCTCTCGCTGGTGCGGTGGGAGAAGGCGTGAGGGCACCCCCCGGCCCGCCTGCTGCTGCCAGCCCCTCTGCGGCACCTGGGCTGCGGGGGGCTCCTCCTGGGCAGCTCACACGCCAACCCACCCTGAAGAGTCTTTAGGTTCCTTTCAAGAAAGAGCAGGGCACAGGTGCTCATAAAAGAGCTCTTCCCAAAAAGACAAACTGGAGTCAAAAGGGATTTTCAGCAGGATTCAACCCCCCCCCCCCCGAATTATTAGTCAGAGCACACCTAGATATTGAACCGAACAAGAACTTGCCCATTTGTACACATTAGGTGGACTACATATCAGGTATTTTTAACTTTATTTCAGTGATGACACTATTGAACTTGGACTTTTTTTTTTTTTTTTTTTTAATGGGCGGGGGGAGAGAACCTTTCTACCGCCAGTAGCAAACACAGGCAGCATCTGTTAAGCGTTAAAAAGCCAAGCCTGCTGCAAGGCCCAGCACAGCAGGCTCCTCCCCAGCACCTGCTTTTTTGGGCTGTTACACAGAAGGGGCACTTCTGAAATTGCAACAAGCTGCCTACACGTATAACTTAGTGAGCACGCCCAGCACAACAAGGACATCTACGGTTTAAAACAAGATTAAACCCTGGTTTTGGACAGAGAGCTAGAGAGTTGTCCTGACATTCACAGCCTTTGCATACAAAGTGACACACGGCAGCAGTGTACCCAAATCCCCACCCGGGGAGAAAGGCATCGATGGCATTGGACGTGGCAACGAGCGCGGGTTCCCATGGACTTCTGTCTGCGTCCATCCTTCTACAAAGAAACAATGCACAAACCATTCGCCAACAGCTGCTCACGCGGTCAGAAGCGGCTTAGTACGTACAGAATGTTGAAACACCCAAACGCAGAAATACTTAATTATCAAACTTTAATTCATAAGACTAATCTTACAGAATAAAACAATAGGATAACCAGTCAAGGTTACACTTAAAAAATCCAGCAGTGCAAATCTAAGACTAAATATTTGTCATCTCCCCCTCCTCTGAAATAGGCAATAGATTATTTAAAAATACCATAATACATGGTACTTACATATTCCATTTAAAATAAATCTGCAGTGGACACAAATATCTAAGACTTTTTTTTTTTTTTAATATAAAACCAAAGAATGAGTTGCTTAGAATATGGATAAGACATAGTGAACTTCCATGAGCCACAGAAAGCGAATCCTTGGCTAGCAGGTAAAACAGCCGTATGTTACAGCTCTCCTGGTCCCCCTCCTCCCTCCCCCCAGCGACGAGGACATTAATTAACAAAACAAGATGCTAACAAGCTAATCCTAACAGGTGGCGAAAGGCTGGAGTACAAAACTTAAAATGAAAACAGTTCCATTGTCAAAATTAAGTTACAGAGGAAGAAAAAGTAAACACAAGAAGGAAAGCTTGGAAACAAACCTTGCTCCACCGAGCTGGAGCAGAGAGCGAGCGGAGCGGGGAGCGCACGCTGCGCCTGTGCCTGCACCGCCGGTGGCCGGGGCTGTAAGGGAACGCCGCGATCGGGAAGGGGAGAGCAGGGAACAGACCACCGCAATACGGCACCTGGGCAGCGTCATTGCGAGTGAATTGTTTCTCTTTGGCCCTTAAAGTACAAAGCAACGGATACGAACTGCATCAAGTATAAAATTTAGCAGGTTGTGTGCGTGTGTTACCAGTTATAACATATTGCATGTTAACGGTTTCTTACCTAGTTCTTTGAATTCAGACCACTTTTTCTCTTCCATCATCATAACATCCTTATTTTAGTTACGTTTCCGATCAAACAGTGTATCCACATTAATGGATAATACTTTAATATTAAAACCTGATATGAAAAACTTGCGAGTAATACAAGATTTTCATGCAAGATACAGTGTCCGTTCAAACCCAAACAAGGTTTAGCGATATACTTTTGCATTCCTAATGCAATACTAATGCAGGAACCGTTTACGCTTGGGATGCACAAAAGAGAAGGAAGGAATACTCAACTTGGGACAAGCAGAAGAAGAAGAAACCCACAGTGCTGGGCATGGAGAAGGCAAAGGGACAGCATACAGGTGAGCTGCAACACTCAACGCCATCCAAGAGCTTATGGGGAGCTCGGGGACTGCAGCAGGCCTCCTCCCCGACAGGACGGCGGCAAGGGCAGCGAGGAGGGGACGCTGCCGGCGCGCCGGGAGCAGCCGCTAGCGCAGCGTGGCAAACGCAGCTTTGTTCTGTGGAAACCCACGTTCGCATTACAGAGGCTTTAATCCCCAATTAGCAAACCCAGCAAGACACTTAATACAACTTCACACCCCAAAATGTTCATGGGGAATTTACACAAATACACAACAGGGAATCGATCTCCGTTGAAAGGAGATCGTTGAATTGCATTTCAACTGAAATAAACTTTTGCGCAAGAATCACCAGATATTACCACGAACTTCCTACGGAAGATTACACTTTGGATCTCAAAACAATCTTTAACAGCCAACTCAAAATACTGACTATATGTGCACTTTACTCACAACGCTTGTGTCTTACTGAGGACTAATTGCCAAATTCCTCCACGGGACCATTTGTTACGCTGAACCCGCCCTGGAGACGATCACAGATACCAGAGAGTAAAATCCAAAGTCAAGAGAGAGGCTAGCAAACCGCTCCCCAGTTAGGCAAGCTGTGGCACTACCCAACTAAAGAGATGATGTTTTCTTAGATGTTAATGATCATTAGTTAATGCCAATAATTGCCTTGGAAAAAAATCGGTATATACCAGAAGATACAAAGCTCCACATCATTCTGAAAGGATCTTAAAAGTTCAGTTGGAGTATTCATTTCAAAGTACTCCCAAGAAACCTACTATATTAAGCTAACAAATGCCAATTAAAACATCTTATATAACTTTCCTGTATTTTAATTAAAACTTTGCACATAGAACAAAAAAGTGAAACAATTTCATTTTTCAAATCAAATTGAACTTGAAAAGAAGCACCTAAATACTGTCACATTTTCTTATAGTATTTTCTTTTCCATGTTTAAAACCACTTTGTAACCAATGGTTTTATACCCAGTTTCTTTTGAGATGATCGACTGCACCTGGCCCAGGATGCAGAGTAACCGTGCCCTTGGCAAAGGAGCAGACAGGAGTGGTAAACGCTGCCCTGTGCCCCATGCCCAAGGCGCCCTTCTTGCCTTGGCAGCGGAGCCTCAGGTACCTGCCCTCCCTCAGCACGAGCAGCAGAGCGTACTCACCCGGGTCACTGCATCGAGCACAGAAGCCACAGGAACTCTGGGGAGAAGCTGGAACTAAGAGACACGTCCTCTCAAGGAGCAAGCAAACGAAGAATAGGAAAGGAAAATGGAATATGAACAGATGTACAGACAGGTCCAAGCACGTCAAGTAGCAAGCAGGAGCTGATAATCACAGAACCAACAAGACAGCGAGTGCAAAGGTGGCCCCAAGTGACAGAAAAAGCCCATGTCACCCATTTTCTTCATACTGTAGCGCGTACGCTTTCCACCAGCTACTGAATTTTAAATTTAAGCCTTAACACCAGGATCGGCAATTAGAAAATAGGAAGTGCGATAGCTGCATTTAAGTTGTAATTTTATCTCCAGTTAACTCACGCCAACTCCACTACCCGCACTCGCTTGCTCCGAGCGTCGGAAGGGGGCTGTTCTAGGGAGCCGACACAGCACTGCCGCAGAACAGCTCCTGTCTCAATGCATCTGTGTCAAGACACGCCGCTGGTGGCTTGTATACAGAAAGGAAATATCTCAAGCTAGAAGAGTAACAAGCACATCACTAGTTTATATGTCGGATATGAAACACCTTTAAAATTCATATTGCGTGAATGTTCTAACTGAAAATAGAAAACAGAAGCTGCTTATGTTGCTATCAGGAGTCTACAGGTAAATACGTAATCTTAACACATACCGTAAAGTGAACGCTTTTTCCCAGTCTCTCGAATAAAATAAAAATAAAATAAATACTCATTTGGGAATTTGCACCTGCTGAGTTTCAACTGGGCTGTTTCAAGGAGAGTGAAAAATGGACATGGAATATATTAAGATCAGCTATTCCTGCAAGGCTATTTCTCCAGGAGTTTCACAAAATATTGAGCTACCTGCGTTGAGCAATATCAAGCCTACAGTGTTAAAAAAAGAACAGCGATCTGTTAGATGCAGGTTTAACACAGAGCAAGACTGATTCAGTCTGACTGCACAATACAATCTGTTAAGTGTGAACCTTTTCAGGACTGAAAGGTCCATTCAGAAAACCTGAGATAAATGGCACGTGAATTGCTGAGATGACACGCAGAACGTCACAAACCAAAGGCAAGGAGCATTATTTCAGACAGGACGAGATGCAAGAACTTCCTGTAAACTTGAGCAAGAGAAAAGCTGAAAGGTGATTTAAATTTCAAAAGATCGGTTGCTGGATAGATATTCTAGATTTGGCAAGATTCACTGAATAAGATCACTATAAATTTTCAAATCCAGGTCACAAAGGACTACTGCAGTTATTTAGGATCCAAAACAGCATCTGAGCTCCTCTCTTCCTGCTCCCCCCACCCCCAGATGAGGCAGGAGGGTCTCTTTGGTTCACTCCCTTTGCGAGAGCTGTGTCACTGCTGCACCCCGCTCATGCCAGACAGCATTATGCAGCACGCTCTGGAGTTCTTTTTCAGTCAAACAGGTAAGCGCCGTTGCAACAGCTGCAAAATGATTCTGGACTGCAACATGCATGATCAAGAAAATGCTCTGAAAACGTAGCACCCCCGGGGCAGGAGGCAGAACAGGAGCAGAGGTATGCAGGTGGGAGGGGAACAACTGACGTGGCATGAAAGGGGACAGTAAGCAGCACTGGGTCATTGCGATTACAAAACATCCACAGTGGTATTCATCTGCTCCAAACACGCCACACAGAGAACCAACCCAGAGCTTCTAGTACTGAAGAGAAAGGAAAAAAAAAAAAAAAAAAAAGGGGGAAAAAAAAAAAAAAGNCAGGGCATCTTTGGGTTAAAAAAAAAAAGTTTTGCTACCAAAGAGTTAAACCTGAAATAAAAGGGCCAGCAGACTATGGCTTACTAAACATCAATTTTGCATACTGTTTAAAGTTTATTTTTAAAAAACTGTTTCTGAAAGTCTCAGTCACAACCAAGTAACTAAATCAAGTCTAATGCTTGTAACTGAAAGATTATGAAAATATTTGTTTTTGTTCAAACCATGTAAAAAATCCTCAATAATACACTGTAATATTTTCTTTTTAAAACTAAATTGGAAGATCAACTCTCAGCAGATTTAAGTGTATTACACACAATATTTTGCAAATTAAGATTTATTGATTTCCATTGTATTTGCTTTAAATATGGTTGAAGCTGACTGCAGAAAAGGGATGATGAAATTTTTAAGTTAAAAGTAAACTAATGGTGAAAGAACATCACCTCTGGCTTCCATCAATGCCTCGTTTATCATATTTTATTAATAAGTTCCAGGACTATCACATCCAGGGATGTTGGAGGCCTCTCCCAGCAGTGTCCTTAGCTTTGTGTCATTTTCCTGTGCCAGAGGTGAGCGTGCTTTCAAAAATACTGCCACTTTCCCAGCACCGTGTCTTTGATTGCATCAACATATTGAGTTGGTACCCAATAGACCCAGTAGTAAGATGCTTCTGTTGGGCCCAGCTGAAATGCCTGCAAAGTTAAAAATGACAACATTTACAAATGGGAAACAGAACAGCTTATACCAGTGGACAGACACAGCTTATCCACCACAAAAATCAAACAAGTCCGTTATACCTACTGCCTCCTTCAAACACTTGGTGCACACTACATACATTTGGTAAGCAATTAAAAAAAGCATTCCTCAGGGAAACAACAACTGCAGAGTACCAATTAAAGTGATGAGCTCTTTCCTTTTACGATATCATAGCAGCAATGAAATCTCTTGGCCAGTTTCAAGAACATGTGGAAATTATTCTGGAAGACAGAATCTGAAGCATAACTCAAAGTCTCTAAAGAAATGACCAGAATGCACAGAGCTGAGAAGCCAAACGGGAACTAAAGAAGACAACGACCATGTTTTCATAGTCATAAAATTTCATAGCATTTTATATTTAGACATAATGTCCTATTCTCAACTTATGTCAGTATAAATAGGAGAGGAGCACCATGGCATGCCAATAACCTCTTATCCTTGCTTTAGGATAAGAGTTTATTGCAGCATATTCTGAAGAGGACATTTTCTTACATGGGTGATCAAAAATCAAGCCTTTGGACAAAGACTAGATCAGCGCCCTCCAGCAGACAATAATTTTAAGGTATAACATTTCCCCTTTCTTCCCCTAAAGGAGGAAACAGACTTATGTAAGGAACTTACTTCAACATTAAAAGTTAGTTACTGTACTTTGGAAAGGAAGACCTCAAAAAATCCCCATAGATTAAAAGAAACAGCCAGAAATTGCATAGAATTAGCACAGCTCTCTTCTTAAATGTGTTACTTTTCTAGACACAATACCAGTTTTCCAGAAAATTACATATGGGAAAAAAAATATTAACCTCCAGCAAGGCCTGTTGTTTATATAAATATAACAGAAACTAGAAATTAAACTAGATATAGGAAAATACCACTGACATTAAGAAATCATGAGCTGTGAGTATTTTTACTATTTTAACACCGTCACAAGACAGAAGATACGAAATAACGCTTAAGCACTTAATGTTTGTGTGAAATCAGCCCAGATTTCCACAAAGTAGCAGATACTCAATATCCCGCCCAAAATATTTACACTGACAGCAGACCATGCCCACATTCCCATCTTCCACAACACATGAGGCTGGTATTACTATCCATCTCCAACTCGCTCCATTTTAAAAGCCTTACTTCTGTGTATTTGCATGAAGTAATTAGACTGGATATTATTAAAGGAGAGACATACTCACCATCATGTGATAATCCTCATGTCCTTCAATAGGTTCACTCACCACATTTTTAATGGACCCCATGGGTAACTTTTCTGTTCTCTCTACATTAAAATTGATCAAAGTATTATTTATGTTATATGAGGAAGTAGTATTTTATATTAATTTCAAACACCACCTTCATTACTTCCAAAAGCTCCTCACACCAGCGGTCTGCTCTTTGGGTGAACTTTGGACACCTGCTGCTGAGAAGCCTGTCTTCCACATTACCACACCCCCCACAGCTGGCACGCTAATAATTGAAAGGAATCCAAAACTGGATCACACAGTTCCTTGCATTTTATGTCTCTGCATCACATTAAGTACTTCAGTGTTCCTGATTTGGACCTAAATTGAGTGACAGGAAAACCCTGCCTTTATTTAATGTTTCCCCACAAGGAACTCCAGTTGGACCAGCAGGATTACTCGCCATAGTGAAAGCTAGTCCAGGTGTAAGAATATTCAGGACTGACTTCCAAGCAGTATACTAAGCTCTACAGAAATGAATGAAGATAGGCTAACTCTTTGAAAGCCTAGTCCTGGTTTTACCCTAAGGCAGTGTTCAGCTGTTACTATAAAAGCACAGGGAAGGAAATATTAATGAGAAAACAGGGAAAGAAAAAAAAAGAGAAACGGAAAAAAAAAAAAAAAAGATTACTACAATTACATGACAGAGTCACGTCAGCCAGCCAGAGGTAACCAACAAGAATGACAGAGTATATGGTTCATGTCAGACTTTTGCTGTCTCAGTTCTGTCCTCGCTTCTTTCTGAAGACTTAACTCCAAGATCCTTCCTTTCAGTTCCAGCTTTCAGTGTCAGCCTAAAATTATCTTCTTGGATATAAGACAGAGAAAACTACAAACACTCTGCAAAGGAGAAACTGAACTACAAGTTCCTTAGATATATCTAATGAATTTGTGTGATCCAAAAAAAAAAAAAAAAAAAACATCTCGGCCGTTTCCTGGNAAAAAAAAGCACCTACCTAAAAAAGGCACACAGGGAGATAAACTCAGTGATGTAAAGACAAGTATTCTCTACCTCAGTGCTGTAACTAAGCTGACTCCGAACTACCCCACTCAGACTCACAACACCCATTCATTGAGTAAAATCGTATTTCGCGCTCGTTTAGCATCCGGCAAATCGATTACTCTTCACAATATCTCAGCAATAGACAAATCCATATTATCAATGCCTCTACAAAAATGACACAGAGCAACTGAGAAACACCTACCTATACCAAACTTCAGACTACAAAAACGTACAAAGTGATCTGTGAAGCACAGGAAGGCTGTGTGGGGGAAGAATCAGTTTCAACTTTCCAGGACTAGCAAGTGAAAAACTGTGTTAACACTCCGTTGGTTTTATTCTAGCCCTTACGCACTGGCATCTGCCATGAATTTCTCAGAGCAGGAAGGAGTTTTTCCCAACAGCCAGCAATTACAACCATTCCCTAGAGGAAGCAAGCTGCTGCTAATTTTGGGAAGTAGGGAAACAGGTTACATGAGAGACAGATGACTACAAGAGGAATCAAATTTCACAGCTTAAGAAACACTGATCTTAGAACACTTCAGAAATACTAAACTTGAAACTCATCTAGAAAGTGAAGGAAGAGGATTAATTACCTAAATACTAAGCATGTATTTAGAACACATTATCAGTAACAAAGAGATCTGGCTGCCTAACCTATAGAGGAAAAAAACCCGCAATGTCTCGCTCCATCACTTAGCCCGGGAGAAAAATCACTGCGATTGGTACCAATAGAGATTTTAAAGCCAGAAAAATCTTCACAGTCAAGTCTGTCCTACAAAGGAAAGGTCAAAAACTTCTGAGATTTCTGCTTACTTTGGAAATAACGTAGCAGCAGGAGGTGCCATCCAAAGCTAATATTACCATCCAATTAGGTTACTTTACTGGGACAGTGAGCAAGCACTTCTATCCCTCTTGCTCATAACTATAATATTGCCCCATCCTGGTCAAACTAAAGGAGCACAGCTTCCTTTGGAGGCAGGGGGTTATCTGAGACGTCCTCAGCAATGCACGTTATCACCACAGCACTTTCAGCTCCTCCTGGCACCACTCAAGACGGTAAACCGATTCCTCTGCACAGCAACACATGCCATAGTTTCTGCAGTTGTACATCACTGAAACAAGACACCCAACTAATTTTGGTTGGAAGGACAGATAATGACAGAGATGCCAGCACTCCTAGTTTTAATGCTGGTCCTACGATTCCCTTTCGAGTCTTAGCCAAGTCAGTGAGCCTCTATGTGACGTTGGCATCAAACCAAAGTTTAAGAAGTGCTTTTGAGATATGCTAGAAATGCCAAATATTATAATTTACATTTGGAGCTATGAATAGCAGATTGGAACATTAGTCTACTGGCACAACCGAACTCAAGTTTTCCAAGAACAGAAGTAAAATATCAAGTAATACTCAATGATCTGGGAGAATCTGAGAAGAGGAAGCAAAATTTAGTTTTGAAGTATTGTAATACCAACATTAATCCCTAAACACAATTTAGTCACACCAGAAGGTACTTCTAGGTCACTGTCCTGGTTTTGGCTGGGGAGAGTTTATTTTCTTCCTAGTAGCTGGTATAGTGCTGTGTTTTGGACTTAGTATGATAATAATACTGATAACACAGGCATGTTTTAGTTACTGCTGAGCAGTGCTTACACAGCACCAAGGCCTTTTCTGCTCCTCACCCCACCCCACCAGCGAGCAGGCTGGGGGGCACAAGGGGCTGGGAGGGGACACAGCCAGGACAGCTGACCCCAACTGACCCAAGGGATATCCCACACCATATGGCGTCATGCTCAGCGTATAGAACTGGGAGATGAAGAAGGAAGGGGGGGACATTGGGAGTGATGGTGTTTCTCTTCCCAAGTCTCCGTTACGCGTGACGGAGCCCAGCTTTCCTGGAGATGGCTGAACACCTGCCTGCCCATGGGAAGTAGGGAATGAATTCCTTGTTTTGCTTTGCTTGTGTGCGCAGCTTTTGCTTTACCTATCAAACTGTCTTTATCTCAACCCACGAGTTTTCTCACTTTTACCCTCCCGATTCTCTCCCCCACCCCACCCGGGGGGAGCGAGCGAGTGGCTGTACGGGGCTTAGCTGCCGGCTGGGGTTAAACCACGATAGTCACACAATTCACTTATAGCCCGATTACCAGTTATTCATCTCAGAGTTTTAGAGTTGCTCACCTTTTGTACCAATCCATAGCTGGTCTTGCTCAAGTTTAAAGGTCAATCTTACTTTCCCCCCTGACTTGTTGTACATGCCAGATAACGGCACTGTTGGCAGGCGCTCCTACAAAGAGGCAACATAGTAAGGTGAAGGACTTTAAGAGGAAAAGCTATATGCTCTAACTTTTTAAGCCTAAGGATGATCCATCTTTCCAGTTTTCTACTACGAAAGCAAGGAACGATTGAACCAGCAAAGGTAGGTCTCAAAACACAAAAAGTCCCTCTCTTTTGATTATGACAATTTCTCAAGTACTTATTTACTTACCTGAACACCTTTAACAGAAGGCATCACATCATCAGGTTTTCCTTTATCCAATACTTTTCTGTGTTGCTACAATATAAAACCAGAAATTAGAATTTACAAAAACGCAACAGAGCTTTTCAATTTACTTCCAGCTGCACCCTTGACCATATCCCGATAGCACTAGGAGACAGTTAAGGACTATTCACAGTCATTTATCACACAGGAAATGGTTAATTTTCAAAGCTAACCGAGCACTTTCTATGACAGTCTAAAGAAGTTATATACATTAATAAAACCCCAATATAATGCAAAGGGTAACATCCCTTCTAGAATACACAGAAATATGTATCTATGAAAAATTAAAGAACCCCAAGTCCCACTTTAATATTGTACATGCTGAACCACATAGTTGGCATTTGGCAAGACAGCTTTAACAGTCAAGTGTTATACCCAGTGAATGGCAGAAACCCCTCCACATCTGACAGTGCAACATACCGCAACACAGCAACAAACCAGAACAGATTAGGGCAGTAGTAACTAAGAAAACCATGCTCACAGCTTGTAAGTTGCCGAGTACCTTAAACAATGATGGAACTTACAGTGAACGTGAACTATGATAAATTACAGAAAAACAAAAGCATGTTTCATAAAGGTTGCAGTTCGATGACGCACTATTTAATTTTTAATCAAATTTATTTTGAGGAAGGTACGGGGCTGGTAATACCTTGAGCTGAAAATCCTTTATCAGCCCCATGGCACTGCAGCACTGCCACCAAACAAAGCCTCACTGCACTGCACTGCACTTCACTCCCTACTCGGAGGCAGCATTTCAAGATGCGAGAGGAGTACTCAACATCCATGTTCCCTTCAGTGCTGGGACAGCTGAAGGAACTGCTCTCTTGGCGTTCATTTTAAAGGCAGTTTTTGGAGATCAAATCATTTTATGCCAACAAAAATGAGGTAGCTTTTAGATATAATTAATTTAGACTGTATTTGAGCTAACAACCGTGAAATATTTCTATTATTTATCATTTTGTGTCTGAAATGCTAGGCCGTAACTAGCACCAGCACAAGCAGCGTCTTGCAAAGCCCCAGCCTCTGCTAGGCTAAACATTTTTCTGCTGCTAGAACCCCTCTGCACAGAGCCCTTCTTCTATTGCTTAGCTGTGTGAGAAGAAACCCCAGCCTGCTTTGAGGAGGAACAGGACCCAAAGGTGCCTGCAGAGTATCACAGGAGAACCGCGTAAATCCTACAGCTCCCCCACGCCACGAATTATTGAGAAGTCAGTAACCTTTTGTCTGCAAAGTGGCTCCTTTTTGTTTTCTTCAGCTTTGACCTCCTGTTGAGCAGCTTCTTTAGGCGTGTTTACCGCTAAAACATCATTGATAGTAGAGCCAACCACCATTATTTTCGCTCCGTTTGTTACTTTGATTTCCCGCAACGTTTTCTCCTCTGGTAGAAGTCCCTTGAACATAACTTTCTGCATAGCAGGTGGAAGGCCTAAGAGGCAAGAATAACGATTACGAGACCGCCTGAGAGCGGCGAGAGGAGGCGCGGGCTGAGGCGGGAGCAGCGGCAGCACCCCGACAGACCTGTGAGCGAGTGGATCTTCTGCTTCAGCTCGGCCCCCGTGCTGTCCAGGCAAAACTTCACGTCGTACTTGTTCTTGTTCCAGATCACCTTTAGCTCCACCAGCTCCTTCCCGCTCTCCGCGTCGCCGCCGTTGCTGACCGACGCCTGCGGGGGATCTCGGCGCTCCTCGCCCTCTGGAGACCCCCCCGCCGCCGGCGAGCCGCCCTCTCCGCCGCAGCCCAGCGATAGCTCCTGCGCCTCCGCCTCCATGCCCGGCTCCTCGGCACCTGGAGGCGAGCGGACAGGAAGAGCCCGGCCAGCGTGAAGCTGCCCCGGCCCGCCCGGCCCGGCCCGCCCGCGCTCCAGCACGGAGCGCCGCGCCGCCCCCGCCGCCCACAGACCACCCGGG
>VYZW01049526.1:193262-216481 GCA_013401315.1 Balaeniceps rex
GAGGCCGGGACCGGAGCGGGGTCCGGGGCCGCGGGTGCGGTTCGGGCCCAGCCCCACAGGTAACCCCCGGCCCCTCGCCCCCGCGGGCTCCGCTGCGGGCGGGGGCGGCGCCTTGGGTTGGAAACCCGTGAATTCAGACACTTGAGGAGCAGGTGCCTGGAGCGCGGGGCCGGGCGGCGGGCCGCTGCGCTGGCCCCTCGCACCGGGTTGCGTGCGGTGCCTGCGGGCGCTGCGGGAGTGCCGAGGGAACGGAGCCCCCCGGCTGGGCTGGCCCGGGCAGCGGGGACACAAATGAGCCCCCGAAGCGGCCGCAGCCGGCGGTCCGGCGGCGCGGGGAGCTGTGCGGGCCACGGCAGCGGGGTGTCCTACACGCACCGGCTTATCGGTGATTGCCAGGGACGCGTCCGTGGACGGCGTTACCGATAATCCCATTGCAGAGCCCCGGCCCCCGCGGCCCGTGCCCGTGCAGCACGCCGCCCTGCCCCCCGTCAGCACTTACATACCATTTCCCTTAGGGGTAGCGTTGCCCTTCCAGCTCATGTTTAAAAATCACTTTATTGGGCCTTAATTACTGTGATCTCCGATTTCCACATCATGACAGGTTTTCTGCATTTGGGTGGCCTTCGGACTGCTCTGTACAATTACATTTTTGCCAAAAAACACCAAGGGACCTTTATTTTGAGAGTGGAGGATACAGATCAAAATCGAGTGGTGGCTGGAGCTGCAGAAGGAATAGAAGATATGCTGGATTGGGCAGGTACTTACAAACATCTTTCATTTTTTACTTACTGAAAGATTCTCTTCTTAGAGATTAACGGTACCCAAATTGAGGGTATTTTGCACGACAGCAAGCTACGCAGTGTTTCAGATGACAAATTAGTTGAAATGTCCTTATTTCTACAGCTAGGCATCAGGAAGGTCCCCCTGGAAGTATGTTTTATAGCAGGAATAACTGGTTAGGCTTGGTTTCTTTTGGCTGTGAGTCTGACGCACAGAAAGATCCAAATTTGTGAAAGTGGCCCGATGTGCACTTGTAACCAAAGTTGTGCACGATGGACGGGTCAGAAGATGGAGCTCACAGACCTGGCTGTAAATTGATAAATTGTTTGTGTACAGAGATTTGCTAAAGGGGAGCTGGAGGTGTCAGTTTTCATTTTGAATCCTCTGCTTCTTTTTGAGCTTAAGAACTAGAAGTAAGGCTGATTTTAGAATACAGAATTGTGCTAAAGTCAGAGCCAGATCCCACCGATGCTGCCAAGGGTAAACTTCAAGGGACTAGGACTTTGCTGTTGAGTAATAAATTTGGAACAGATGAAATAATTGGCTGTGTTTTTGTGGTATGAGTGTTCTTTACTATAGAAAGGGTGGATGCTACTTTGTACGCGTACACCTGACTGCATTTTGCTCTAAGTAGCGTATCGGAGCCACTCACCTATTTACGACATTCCGGTGGTTTTTCTGCTCATTGCATCACATACAATACTCTAAATTCTGAAGATGCTGGCTGCTGTTTATCTTCTGAGTCCAGGGGAGTCCGACTCCTGTGCTAGACAGATACCATTAGCTGGCTGCCCTGGCGCAGAAACCATCGTCGGACGCTCTCCAGAACCTTGCTGTTTCATCTTCATTCAGTGTACTCTGACGGTGGGCTTCACTCTGCCTTTTTACGGGCTTTCTAAGTCCCGTCATGCTGATATTTCAGGTATTCCCCCTGATGAGAGTCCTCGCCGCGGTGGTTCCTTTGGACCCTACCAGCAGTCGCACAGACTTGACCTTTACAGGAGAGCCAGCGACGTGCTTTTGGAGAGAGGCGCGGCGTACCGCTGCTTTTGTACCCCCCAGCGCCTGGAACTGCTGAAGAAGGAGGCTCTGCGGAGCCAGCAGACCCCGCGGTAGGGATTCCTTGTCCCCTGGGTGGTTCCCTGTGCTGCACGCTTGCAAAAACTTACGGCAACGTGCACGGCAGTAGGATTGTAATCTCGCTGCCCATAGAGAGAGAAGCCAGCGTAGCCCTTAGAGGCTTAGGGGAGTGACCTCCAGAGATGAGGCAGTTTGACTGGACACGTGGTGGGCAGGTTACAGCTAAAATTCAGGGATCAATTTAGAGTTTTGGGAATGTAAAAATGGCTGATGGGGTTGGCCTGTATCGAGCCGAGACCTTCGTTCTCCTTTCTCAAAGATATGACAACCGGTGTCGGCACCTGACGCCCACAGAAGTGTCTGAGAAGCTGTCACGGGGCCTCGAGTGGGTAGTCCGCTTCCGGCTGGAGAAGGGGGTGGAACCCTTTCGGGACCTGGTCTATGGCTGGAACAAGCACGACGTGGCTGACGTGGAAGGCGACCCAGTGATTCTCAAGGGGGACGGCTTCCCCACTTACCACCTGGCAAATGTGGTGGATGACCATTACATGGGCATCAGCCACGTTCTGCGCGGCACCGAGTGGCTTACTTCGACGTCCAAGCACCTCCTTCTCTACAAAGCCTTTGGCTGGGATCCCCCTCAGTTTGGTCACCTCCCGCTGCTTCTGAACAAAGACGGTGGCAAGCTGTCGAAAAGGCAGGGGGACATCTTTCTGGAGCGCTTTGCTCAGGATGGCTACTTGCCGGAGGCTCTGCTGGACATCATAACCAACTGTGGCTCTGGATTTGCAGGTAGTGACAACAGGCTTGGTACTTGCTAGGACACTTCTTGATGCTGACGTTGGGCAATGGGTTAGGTTTATTTTAATAGCTGAGAACTCTGACAGTGTTTGAAGGGGTCAGGAAACGGGTGTCAGGCAACCAGTCTGTCACTGAAATGCAACCAGGGCTTCCGCAGAGCTCCTGTGAAAGCCTGGGTGGTGTGCTGGAATGGTGGGAATCTTTCTGCCTCTCTGCAGCTATTTAAGTTGAGTCTGATGCTTAATGGGTTCCCACTTGGGACAACATTCATCTCAAGGTGAAGAAACTGTCTCTGAACTCTTGGGAAAACTTGTATTCTATGGTTAATAATTGCAGTGCCGTGTATTGCATCTGTCACGCTTCTCGTTTAACCTGAAAGACCACGAGAAGTTGAGTCAATGACTCCTTTTGTTGCTCTTGCTGTGTGGGGATCACAAATTAACTTGTGTTTTGGGAACTCTGCTTGGGAATGAAACCTTTCTTGGGCAGTGGAGCCTCCTGGCCGAGTGTTACTTCTTTCTGGCTGACTGATGCCAGGGGTGTTCCACTGAAGAGCCCAGCAGAATGTCCCAGTTTCCAGTTCCTTGCCAGTGGTTAGCAGAGCCTGCTCTTAGGGAGAGGGCAACTTCCCCTGCATGCCTGCTACAAGTTCCCTCCTGTTTGCCGGGGCAATCCCTGTTTGCTGCTAGCACTGTGAAAAGTGGCTCTCCTGTGTCACTTCTTCCTTGGGTGCGCTGCTGCCCCGGTCCTGAGCCCGAGGCTTGCAGTGAAACACAGTGTTCTCTACGGGAGAATGAATGCGTATCGTTCCCTTGTTGGGTTATTTTGCAGAGAAACAGATGGGGAGGACTTTGGAGGAGCTGATCTCGCAGTTTGAAATAGGCAGAATTACAACCCATTCTGCCCTCCTGGATCTTGAAAAACTCCCAGAATTCAACAGGTATAAATGTCAGTGCTAACTTTAAAACTGAATAATCTGTACATCAGTGAGAATTTACTCCTAGCACTTGGCTTTTTCTGGCAGTTTTGTTTATTGGATCAAGCGTGGTCCCAGCACAGCAGCTTTTTGGCTACGCTACAGAGAAGTGTAAGTTTCTGCTTACACCATTCCTGTCTCCTCTCCTGTCCCATGCTTGGACACTGGTGTCAGGCACGCTGTAAAAACCTGGGCAGATGGTGCGTAGCTAGGAGGATGCAAGGTCTTAAGTTTAGATTCAAAATAACATCTAAAAAGAGGCAACACTCCCAGAGGGTACTTCTGCAAGTACACTCGTGTGCTACTCGTGTACTATATTGCGCTGCTGAGAGTTACCACATCTTTTGTTCACTGTCGTGCATTAGCGCTCAAGGCTTTGTTGTAGAATGTCTGTCTGGGGTTTAATGTTGCTTTTCTAATGCTTTTTATTGGTAAATGTTGTGAGGTTGGGATGATTAGATCCAATCTAACCCAAGGCAGTCCAAAAGCAGTTTTCTGCTTTGTTACAGGATTCACCTCACCCGTCACATTGCGAATGAAGGGCTGCGACAGAAGCTAATTAGGGAGTTGCAGTTGCTGGTGGAGCACGTCTATGGGGATCAAGAAGTGGATCAAGAGGTTCTAGAAAAGGAGTATGTGGAGCGAGTCCTCCTGCTGAGAAAAGTACGAGCAGTGATAGCATTGTGTCACTGTTTTGGGGAGCTGAGGTTTTGTGGGATTCCTGGATGAAGACTCAGCTGAGTCCTGGGCGCTGCTTTGATCTGAGCTCTGAAGCTCCACAGCCTGCAAATGGCTGTCCCTGCCAGCTCAAGTGACCGTGTGCACGCTGACTGCCAAAATCCGATGACACACTTAGCTGTCCTGTAGGAATGGGCATGGTGAATATCCTGGTGGTCTTGCAGAGTCGTAAGCTCATCCGTACTTTGCCGAACCAGCAGAGAGCTCCCTTGGCAGAGGGAGGACGTGTCCCTGCTATGGAAGCAAATCATGGAATTGTAGGATTTTCTTGGAAGACTCTCTGATTCACGCTCAGAACAGGACTGTCAGTAGTGCTGGATTAGGTCAGCTGTGGCTCTGTCTAGATGAGTGTTGAAAACCTCCAAGCTGCGCTTCTCCTGTAGCCCAGGATGCAGCTGGCTTGCGGTGGGAGGGTCGAGCACCCAGGGCCCCTCGTGCCAGGAGACTGCTCGCCTCTAGCTTTTGCTGACTGAGCAGCATAAGGTGCTTCTGCTTTGCCGCTGCTCCGTGCTTTGGTAGCAAAGTCAAAGCAAGCTCTTTGCAGAGGTGGATGAAGCTCTCGGTGGTTAAACTGGTGGGGTTTGTGCGTTGGGAGCCCTGGTCTCGGTTAAGTGGCAGATTGCCGGCTGTAAAGGGGACAGAAGGTATTGTGGCTCTTCCCAATGCCAGGAAGGAGGAGCTGTTTCCCAGTCTGCCCCTGGGATGCTACTGTAGTATCCGGGGACTTCCTTGTGAAGAATAAAGCCGCCTTTATAAGGGCAAGAAGCGACCCGACTGTTCCAGCATGAAGGCTTCGCTGTGGCAGCGGGACGGTGACTCATGTGACTTCCCACTGTCTCTTGAAAGGCGGCAGATGAACGTGGCGAGCCACTTCCCCGGACCAACTCTGAGTCAGCCCGCACGCGGCTCTGCAGCACGGGTACAGCCGCAGCCCTTTGGGCTTCTTGTCTGTCCCTGCTCACACCAGGTGGTTATGAGTGTGAAAAACTCAGCTGCCTAAACGTCAGCAATTCACGTTTCCCCCGAGCAGTGCGGAGAACGAGGCAGCGGTGTGTTTGGACCCTCTTTAGCTGTTTGTGAAGTCCAGACAGGATGTGTTTGCTCCCGCCCAGCTTAACCCTCAGCCTTGACAGCTTTGCTTTCTTTCTCTAGGGTCACATAAGCCTCCTGAAGAACCTGGTGTCATCTGATTATTCTTACTTATGGGTTAGGCCCTCAGTATCCCGAGAGCAGCTACAAACTATTTCTGCAGAAGTAGATGAAATAGGAAAACTAGTCTTAGGGTAAGTGTCTCTTCCCAGCTCCGTACACACCCACCTGCCCGCCCCAGAGCATTGCTTTTGGCTGCTGTATTGATGTTGGACATGCTCATAGTTCTTATTTCATTTGCTTTCCTTTGGAACGTGCTGTAGTTAATAACTACTGAGAAATTCTGGGGTTTTAATTGAAAAGCAGCTTGCCAGCGGGAAAGCTCACGTCAGTGCTTTCAAGCAAGAATTGTCACGTCTGGATTTAGTAAAGCACCGAGCACAGTGGAGTTTGTGTGCCAGCATGGCGCTAACGAAGCAGCGGTGTTAGCAGGGTTTTCCCATGCCACCTGATCTCCTGTGCTTTTGTCTGCTGTAGCATCCAACTGGAGAAGTGCAAGGTGGTTTTGGTCAACATTATTCAGATTATGTAACGAGACTTCTGGGTCTCTGGAATGAACCCAGTTCGTGTCCAGCCGGAATCACTGTCACTTCTGAAGAGCTCGTCCCTGGGGGGCTCTTCCTCCTTCCATGTCTTTGTCTCTAGCTAGCGGTCTGCAGTTCTGTCTGCTCAGAAACACTGCTGGGATGGCAGACAGCCTGCCCAGTCCAGGACCCTCCTTCTACGCCAATGAGTTTTGTGGGGTTTTGCCAATGAGTTTCAGTGCTGCCCTGTGTCCCTCTGCTACTCCACGCCTTGCAGCTAGGTGGGGTGGTACGTCTTGCCAGTTCAGGTCTCGCCTCTGGACTAAAATGAGCCCTGAAAACAGTTTTGGGAGCAATTAAGGTGGCATTGTCTGTGGATTGAGCTATTATTCCCAGCTATCTGTAAAGCTGGTTACCCTCAGTCGTTTGTCTGAGTGGTAACTGAATCCAAGTGATGGTAATTTAAACGCCAGAATACTCGCTATCCTGGAGGGATAATAGTACTGCTACCTACAGCCGAGTAGTAACAGCAATGGCTCCTACATCTCTAAAAATCATATTATTAAAAAAGAAATCAGAATTACTGCTTTTGCTGTGGTTTTCCAGGTCCTTGGCATAATTTTGTGATTTAAACTTGATGCTTGCTTTTGTGAACAAACTCTGCTTCTGGTGCTGTCAAAGTAAAGGTATGGTTTCGCAAAGCAGAGCCTTAGCGGCAGTAGCGATGTAAAGCAGTCCCGCCTGCCAGCCTGGCAGGGCACCCGTGTACGCAGCCGACGCTGCAGTGAGCAGAGGGAGTGCCCTGGTGCAGGCAGGAGTGAAGGGCAGGGAAGTTTACCTTGAACTGCTGCTGTTGCCAGAAGATTTTGCAAAACCAGCCTGAGGTAGCTGGCAGACATCGAAGTCATTAGTCATTTCTGGGTAGGAATCCTGTGTTTTGTATGTCCCCAGATTGTAAGGACATCTTCTTTCCTAAAGGCTCATGACAAGGCAGGCAGCTGTTTTGACTGTGGAGGAGTTGAACAAAGACCTGAGAAGCCTCCAGAAGCAAACCAAAGAGACTAAGTACAGCAGCATGATGAAGCTCCTTCGCTTGGCTCTCAGCGGGCAGCAGGTAAAAAATAAAAATTCTGAGACTGGGACCTTCATTTTTTTTTTAAACAGCTATCTTCTCTCTGATAGCCAGGTACTGATATTTGGACATCTTGCAAGAATTGACATCAGTTTCTGTTACGAGCGAATGTACTGATGTACAGCAATTCTGGAAGAAAAGACTGTTCTGAAAGTTTCAGAAAGCTGTTAAAAGTGTGAATATGCTGGTCACAAATGTGAAGTTAGAAAAACCTCTGGACCAACTGTAGGGAGTGTTGGCAAGGTTGTAGGTTTTCTGCAAAACTGGGATTTTACGTGCAATCTGCTTTTACAAAGTTCAAAAACAAGTTTTACAAAAGTTCTTCAAAATCTTATCCTGGCTTAGGCTCTGGCGTCAATCCTTCTGGGTCAGTTTGACCTTTCTTAGCATTTTACTTCAGGAGGAAAAAAAAAACAAACCCTTGTTTTGAGATTGCTACTAAAACCCTTACCCTTGGTTTAACAGCAATCTGATAGCTAATCACTCTGTCGTTTCCGCCATGATGATGCTGAAAAGTGTAAGTTTCCGTTTGTACAATGACTTCTTATGTGTTTTCAGCATGGACCGAGCGTTGCTGAGATGATGGTGACTCTGGGACCCCAAGAAGTGTGTGGAAGAATACACAAAGCACTATCTAGCTAATACAAGACACAAATGACACCGACAGCCAGCCCATGGACTCAGACAGTGTAGGCAGCACGTGTCATTGTCCTAGACCTGCATTTTTTGATCTCAGCATGATTATCTTTGATCAGACGAGCTGGGCTTTAGATGAGGCAGGTGTCACCATGATGTTTCCGGATCTGTATGTATCTGCACTAAGCATAAGCCAGTTTGTCTGGGAGAGGAACCGAATACAGATTTAGGTCCACCCTGCTTTCATCTCGTGCAAATAGCCTGCTTTCCAGGTTGGGAGAAAGAGGCTTCTATCAGCGTTTAAATTCAGACCGTGTGGACAGAAAGTAATGCTATTTCTGGTACCAGCATGGCTCGACTCAAGCATTGGTCTCGTTTTGGAAAGGGCCTTGCAATCAGGGTGCCTACAGCTGTGACTACACAGGTCCCCAACAAATACTGTGGGGAGGGTATTTTTATATATATAAATACGCATATATACACTATTATATGTATATTATAGCTGCTGCTGTCTTAGCTGCCCCACTGTCCTGCCGGGCTGAGTGAGCTGCTCAGAGAGGGGGACTGTCCTCCCTGTGTACTGTGTCACACGTGGTTCTGCTAAAAATATCCCTGACCAGGAGATTGGGATTTTTTCCCCTCTTTTGGATGATGACCTTTTAATTATTAAATTGATGTGGTGACTTTTGATTCCGTTCTTGCCAATGCGTGCTCGCTCTGCACGCCAGTGAGGGGAGGAGCAGCTGGGGGCGGGGGGGAATGTTTTACTGAGCCAGCCCACGCCCACAGAGGACGCTTCCACGCCACGAAAACTCGCGTGGGCTTCCCGCAGGGGCGAGCGTTGGCGTGCAAGGAGCGACGGCGGGTGGATTCGCTTCCTGCTTGCAGCAGGGCGGAGCGGAGCGAGAGTCCATGGCGGGCGCCGGGGAGCTGGAGCTGTGGCTCAGTGAGTGGGGCCAGGGACTGGGGCTGGCTTCGTGACGGGGTGGGCACCAGAGCAGCTTCAGCTCCGTGGAGAAGGGTCCGTCTCCTCCATGGGGCCCCTTCAGGGTGATGTTCATGGGTGCTGTCTTAACCTGCTGCATCTCTCCTCCTCCCCATCTTTCCTGTCCATCCTCGGCCCCAGTCCTGCCAAAGCTGTTTGAGCACTGGACTGGGGAGTGGATAAAGCCAAAAAAGGCTTTTTTCCTCAATTCAGCCATGCAGGCAGAGCTTTGGGATGGGCACTCATGCAGCCCTGTTGCAAAAGGGGTAAACTGTGCCTGTGTTCCAGCACGGCAAGGTTTGCAGTCTGGTCCTGGGAGAGCTGCCTGTAAATGCTTTTTAACAGTTTTCTCGTGCTCTGTGCTAAAAGCAACATCGTGCTGTTGGTGCTTTCGACACCTCAGCTTGTGCCTGACTTTGACTCTTTAGGAGTGTGTACTCAGGACTGTATTTTTAAGCAGATTTTAATAACAGCTGTTTCCTGCTCGTCCCGTGTCTTCCATTTCTGCCTCTTTTACAAAAAGAGCCCTAAAGCAGCTGGTAGCAGTGCGAGGTCTGAGCCGCTTCCTGCCTTGTGCCGCTCACTCGCACGCCTCTCGACTGAGGCTGGGTTTTCTTTCTTTATTTTATTTTTTTTTCCTCTGTAAGATAAAGCCACTGACCCAAGTATCCCTGAGGAAAACTGGGAATGCATCCAGCAGTTCTGTGACCAGGTGAACGCCGACATCGAAGGGTAAGGCAGACAGGCGGCTCTTTGTGTTCACTCTGGGCTGTGTCTGGCTCCGAGCTTCTCTTACGGCTGCGGGGGGGAATGGGACCTGTAAGCCGTGGTGTGGGGAGCCTGGGGAGCCAGCTGGGAGTGCTCGCTGGGCTGTGCTGCTCCTGAGAGTGCCTGTACAAGAACGCGTAAATAAGCTGCGAAGAGGTGTATGCCAGCGTGGTGGAGGTTGATGTCTAGGCGCGGGCTCTGACGTCCACGACTGCAACCCACGAGGCAGCAGGTCCTGCCCTCACCGGCCGCTTGGGAGACTGGCCAGGGATACCTGCTGTGGGGTTCTGCAGGGAAGCCCTGCGTGAGCTCAGCCTCGGCTTTTCCTTTCAGAGAGGTGGGAGATCGCTGCTGGGACTTCCCCGCCTTCCAGCTGACAGTCTCAGCTCTGTGGGAAGGAGCAGGAACTAATTAAGCAGATGACCTGTCAAAGCCAAGCTATCATCTCTTCCTTTAGAGCAGACGCCTGTGCACGCAGAGCCCGTAGCCTGGCACCCGTCTCCCCAGCAGCGTGCGTACGCAGCAGCAGTCAGCAGGCTGGGCCAGGCTGAGAATCAAAGCTCCTGTGAGTGCAGAGAGCCAGCTCTATCCCCCGGTGCTTGCCCAGGGAGAGCCCCCAGCCTCTCCCAGCTGGCTCCCCCCGAGGGGACAGCCTCTGGACACGGCTGGAGGACAGCGGTGGGGTCGCACAAGCTGCTTCAGTTCACCTCTCGCCCCTCGTGCGTGTGTGCGTGCCCCGGGGCAGCGCTCTGCCAGAGGGAGGGCGTCTGATGTAGCAGGTTGTGAATCCGGCAGTTGCTCTTCTCTGCAGGGCAAAATTAGCAGCATTCGTTTTTCTTGGGAACTTGTGTGTTGTCTGACTTGCTTCTGCTACTCCGCAGCCCATCGCTTGCACCGAGGCTGCTGGCACACAAAATACAGTCACCTCAGGAGGTGGAAGCTCTCCATGCTCTCACAGTAAGTGCTTTCATTGCGTGCAAAGAGAGACAGCAGTAACTTGGACACAGAGTTTGGGGGGTAGAGACAGTGTAGCTGTCTCTTCTTTTTCTCTTGGATGTCTCTCCCTTTTAACTTTCCATTGCACAAGGAATACAGAAAGCAGGGTATAACCGAGGGAGTAACTGCTGCTGTTCCTCCCCATGTCGTTCTGAGGTGTCTCAGTGGTCTGCAGCTCTCGCTGTTTGGCCTGTGGTCTCACCACAGGGGCAGCAGCCCAAAAGTTATTAAAGATGGGTAGAACAGAGCAGATGGTCTTAAACGTGCTGCTTAAGAGGGTTGGGTGAAGGAAAAATACGTGTTCTTGCTGCACAACTTCCTCAGTATCTTGTATTTGCGAATGCAGTGCCAGAAAGTTCTTAGATTTAGTATTATAATGGCAAAGTTATTTTTAAAAATTCCCCAAGACCTGTGTGTACAGTTTCTGTTTGGTACCGTTCTGTTTTCTGCAGGTGCTAGAGACCTGTGTGAATAACTGCGGTGAAAGATTCCACAATGAAATAGCAAAATTCAGGTTTCTGAATGAGCTGATTAAAGTGCTTTCCCCAAAGGTAGGTGGTCGTGGTTATGCTGGACATAGCAGGTAGGACACACTGTTTATTTCATGCTGGATATGGATACTTGGAATTAATCTCACACAGAAGTAGAGCAGAATTCTTTCTGTGCCTCGAAGCACAAAGACTGGATGTGACTCCCCCCGGAAAAGATGTAAGCCAGGGGCTCTTTCTGTGAAAAGCTTTTTCCTTGTGGTTTCTCCCAACTCTGCTGGGACAGTCAGAGACTCTGGAGGAGCTTGAAATTGTTCCCGTGACCCCTCAGCCTGTGGCCCTTTTGCCTCTCAGTGATTTACAGAACTTTGGTTGGGGAAGCGGCAGAGGACAGAGATGCCAGGAGCTGCCCAGAGCCTCTCCCCTATTTTCTTATGCTCTGTCCTCAAACTCTTGTGCTCTGGCTGCTCTCCTGCTTGCTTTCTCCTGGCAAAGGTTAGCCTGGGTGTGAGTCCTGTGCACGGGGCAGGATCAGCTTAGGCAGCGGCAGGAGGGACTGGACTTCAGCAGCACTGGTGCAGCGCTCGCTCCACCATTGCCTGACAGTCGTGCATTCGTGCAGCCCCTTTGGGGTCCTGCTGAGGGTGTCCTGAAAGCCGGGCAGAGGGCTCCCAGCCCCTGGGCAGCGACAGCCCTGAGTCAGGGGGAGGCTGGAAGGCATCAGCTATAGCTGCCGTGGAAGCTGCAAAGCCCCTTCCCGCTGCTCCGCTTCCCTGGCTCGCCATATATTCATTCATTCAGTATATTCAATGTATTCATTCCTGCTCCCTGCTGTGGAGCACTTTGCTTCCGAGTGCAATCGCTGCCTCCTGAGAAGAGAAGCAGCCATCAGAAATGAGAAGTTTAGTTTGGGAAGCTGAGCGAGCTGTGAGTTCAGAGTGGATGCACTGGGCCCTGGCAGTGCCTCTCACGATGAAAAATGCAGACCTGTTTTATCAGAGACTGTGATCTTCATGCCTTGCTCCTCATCAAATAGCAGGCCTGGGACTTTCTTAAATACCCTTCTCAGCAACTGGGTAATCAATTCCCCTTTTCAGTGGGTCCTGTACACATTTACCGCTCGTACAGGCTTCATTTTCCATTACGTCATCTCGATGGCAGAGGTGCAAAAAGCTGGTTTCAGGGAAATGTTTAACTGAACAGCAAAACCTCTTCGCTCAGTCCCAGGTTTGGTAAAGGTACTTCAGTGAAACAACAAAGGTTAAAGAATGTATCACTACAGAGAGTTTTGTTTGCAGTTTTGACAAAGCAGGTATCATTTTATGAGTTTAAAATGCCTAGTGTTGTGGAGGTTTGCGTGTGGCTTTTCTCAGTCTTCCTGATGTTTTTATAACACATTAAAGTGAGTGCTCGTAGGCCATAATGAGAGAAATCAGAGAAAACGTCTAGAAGCTGAAAAAAGACAGTAACTTTCGTTTCTCATTTTGTTCGGTTTTCATTTGTCGGGGTCTGGCTGAGCCCAGTGATGCTATGCACATTGCGGGCAGCCAAGGGAAGTATTTACAGTTAAGCACAGAACTCTCTTCACTAAAATAAAACACTCTACTTTTGGATTCAATAACTGATCAGAGAAGTTCTGAAATGGTTTCATTTTGATTGTCGTATAATATTTATGTAATTATCATACACTTAATAGCGTTCCTTGTATTCACAGCCACAGCTATACACACCGTTCCCTATACCACAAGCTACACAGTTGACAACACTGTGAATAAAGCATTAGGAATCCATTTGCTACTTGGTCTCTGCACGCAAACAACATGGGGCTAGACCCATATGCCATATCTGGCACTAATTCTTTGGGTTTAATCCTTTATGTCTTACTTACTTTTTTGTTTTGTTTTGTTTTCAGTACTATGGAACCTGGTCTTCAGAAAAAGTCAAGTCAAGAGTCACAGAAGTAATATTCAGTTGGACAGTCTGGTTTCCTCAGGAAGTTAAAATCCGGGATGCTTATCAGATGCTGAAGAAACAAGGTTTACTTCTGTTATTTCAGTTTCCTTTTTAGCCTTCCAAGTCACATGGTTTCAGACCACAGATATCTGTCCTCCTGAATTTGTGACTCAGCTTTTTTCGTAAAATGTTGTGTGTAAGGAAAAAAGGACAAAGGCCACACTTACAAGGCTGTTTGGGTACTTAAGGATGCATGTAACTGTTTAAAGAGATTTACCAAAGAACAGCCTTACCGAGTCAAAGATAGGCTAGCCCCGTGGCCTCTCTTCACACAGTGCTCACCACTGCTGCGCGGGGAGGAGGTACAGGACAAACTCAGAGTGATCTTTGCCCTGGAATACTCTCCCAGGATTATGAGGGATGGGTTCAGAGAGATCCTGAGCTGGATTTTTCATCTGTTCCATCATATTTAATAGTCCTTAATGGTATTGTCACCCAGAAATTTGTCCAATCCTGCCTTGATATTCCAGGTAATAAGTTTCATAGCTTAACTAAGAAAATGCCATAACACTTTCTGTGGAAGTTCAGGGGAGTTAGGGAATTTATTTTTAAACGCTTCCCACCAGGTTTGCTTTGTGCATCTTTGAGCATCAAATGGCTTTGCAAGCCTCTCCCCAAGTCCTGCTGTGAAAGCTTCCTTGCCATCGCTGCCTTTCCTTTGTGCAGCTGCTGCTGCAGGCTGGGGTGCTGCGCAGGGGTGCTGGGCACCCTCCTGCCAGGCAGCTCTCGGGGACCGCTGTCCATCCAATGCCTGCACGGTTGTTGGCGGCGGCTGCTGCTGCAGGCGCTGGCCGGAGATGCAGGAGGGGAGACGTCCACAGAGTCACTGCTGACGCTAAGGGCTCCTTTGGTACCCGGTTGTGCGTCTTTAGTGCCCTGCATTTTATGGCCGTACTGGTTGAGGCAGCCCTGCATGCTCGGAGGTCGATACTGGTGTGCTCCCAGTGCTCTTGCTGTGGGAGAATTTTAGCAATTCACCCGGAGGGAGCTCAGCACATCCGAATTTTATTTTCTACCTTGAAAATCTCATTTGGCCTGTGTTTAATTCAAGGGAGAAAGGGAAGTCTTTTCTCTGGGTGTGTGCTAAGGCAACTCCTTGCTCTTCCATCTCATTCTGTAAAGTTCTGGGGAGGGATGAATGAAATGGGTGCAAAATCCAATGCACTGTTGAGCATTGGTGTTTTAACAGCTCAAGCATAGCTGAACAAATATTGTTACCCGTTCCAGGGATTGTAAAAGAGGATCCCAAATTGCCAGAAGACAAAATTTTACCTCCCCCTTCTCCGAGACCTCAGAATTCTATTTTTGACACAGATGAAGAGAAATCCAAGGTAAACCTTAGGGGTTTCATGCCTACCCCCCCCCCTCTGATTTGTGCTGATGAGAAAACAGGCTCAGTCATATTTTGGGGGCTTTTGCTGTTTCAGACAGCTGTCTTCAGAATAATGCTAATACTTCTTGCTGTACAACAGCTAGAGAATTCTTTGATGCTTTGTCAGAAATTTTTGCTTACTAAAAAGTGAAACTTTTTTACAGAGAAACAGCAGTTTCTATTAAACTTTCCCAAGTGAGGGTTTCTCCAGGTCTTACAGAAGTTCTGCAGAGCCAGAGAGTTCCTATTCCCAAACAGCCAAACAGTGTGTGCAGGCAGCTGTAAGAGGCAGCAATATAATCTGGATTAGATTATGGGACACGAGCCCACATATTTCGAGGATTATAGAAACTGTTGCGACCCAGGGTGTCTCTCCATATCTGCTCTTACGTGATGTGTGTCTGCAGTATAGTGCCTACAGTCTGCTGCTCACTGCTGTCCAACGCTCTCCTCTCAACAGCTCTTAGCAAGGCTTTTAAAGAGCAACCACTCCGAAGACCTGCAGGCTGCCAACCGTCTGATCAAGAGCATGATTAAAGAGGTAGGGAGCTCCTTGGGTCAGAAGCTGTGTTTGCAGCCGGGGAGGGTGGGAGGGGACTTGGCAATTCAGTTTTTGACGGTGGGCCCTCTATGCCTGACCTCCGTAGTGCCTGCCTCCTCATTGGTATTTAAGGGAACACCGAGAGGTGGTAACGGGAACCTCGTTGCGACATCAGTCTCAGGTGAACTGTTTAAGCTGCTCCAGAGGAGGGACGATTTTCAGTATTTGTTATTCTGAAGTTACAGTGCAGGATTGTTTTGTTTTGTTTCCCTAAAATATGTCATTGCCAGGCAGAGGGAATATTTATACCCAGGAGCCTCTATGGCAGGACACTTCCACTTCAGTGGGATGCTGGCAGTAGTACTGCATTAGCGATAGAAACTTTCCAAAAATAAACTCAGTTCCCAGGTGGAAAAAAGCCACATCTGTACAGAACTGCCTCTTTTCTACAAGCAGTATGTGTGTGCACATCTGGTGTGTCTGTTTTCCTTTTCCATCTGAAAGGGCACCCCAGTTCTCTGCATAAATAGGAGATTTGGTCTGGTTTAACGAAATCCCTGCAGTTGTTTTGAGAGTGACCTTCTGTATGGTGGAAGCCACCAACTCCCAACTCTAATTTTGAAATCTTATTCCTGCCTGTGGTGAAATGAATTCTTATGCACCAGCACCCTGGCCAGGGTGCCCTGAGGAGGGCAGGAGGTTCCCATCTTCACCCTTGGCAGGGAGGTGTGGTGCGGCGCTGATACTGGAGCTGTTGGGGGGTGAGTCCTTGCCCACGCTGCTTTGTGCCTCCTCTACCTGCAATAAGAGATTAGTAGCAAGCAACTCCCCAACAAGTGTGATCCAGAGTGACCCAGCCAAGCATGTGCACTGGCTGTATTAGCCAAATCACCATCTACTTTTATTTCATTTTTCATCAAAGGAACAAGAAAAGTCAGCTAAGGTGTCCAGAAGAGTGAATACCATCAGTGAGGTTTCCGAGAATGTTAAACGTATGGATGAATTACTGGAAAACTACAAGAGACAAGAATTGTCCAAATCTGACCAGGAGACCCTACAGGTAGATGCTCTTTTTCCTGCATAAGAGGTTCTTTTGACTGGCTGTGGCTGGAGGGCCCAGGGTAAGCCGTAAGCGGCTTTGCATTGTCTGCTGGTACCTGCAGCTGATGGTCGTAATACTTCCCTACGAGTACTGTGATCGATCTGTTCACTCCTGGATACTTTTAAATTGAGTAATTTTACACTGATCTATCTTACACCTGTATGCATAGAGAGGATGTGATTGCTGGGAAGATACCAGCAAAGCCTCCTTGTTCCAGTGGCTGTACTTCCAGGCCACTGTGGATTTTTAAGGGTGCAGCAACGCGCAGCATTGATACCCTTTGTCTGGACCTGGGCAGAAAGTGCATCTTCCTGTTCTAGACGTATCATCAATTACAGCTGGTCACGGGGACAGAGGAGTGTGAGAGTGTCTGGGAGCTCCTGAGCAATGACATGAAACGTTTCCTTCCATAGACTCTGTTTGAACGCTGCGAGAAGCTCAGGCCGCTGCTCTTTCGCCTTGCCAGCGAGACAGTTGATGACGATGAGGCTCTAGGTAAGAGCCAACACTGTCCTTGGATTTCTTTGCGGTTAAGTTTGTCTACCTTTCCTCTGACAAGTGGGGTATGCCCTTCCTCTGAGAGGGGGAATGCTTAGGCACATGCTACCCTGCTGGCAAAGCTTCCCACTTTTGCCTTCAAACCATCCCCATGGGAAGTGGCATAAGTCTCCTCCCACCCCTCTCCAAGGAAGCTATTAATTTTCACTTGGAGCCCAAAATTAAACAGTGAATCCAGTTTCTTCCATCTGAGGTGGTTTTCAGAGGTTTTGGAGTTCTGATGTTCAGAGAACTGAAGGCTTTTGAGGTCTTTTCTCTACAGAGATTGAAGTTCTCCCTGTCTGTCAACACAGAAGGGAGAAAATTTTTTAAAATTTCTTAAGTAATATACTGAGGAGGGTCATATGAGCAGAATCTTTGAATTCCACAGTTGTGAAACGTGCAATCCTTCCCAGAGGATTGCATTTCACAGGCTTGTCCATATGCCTTGAAAACCTGACTGAAGTGATGCCTCGCTGAATAGACAGCTTAAACAGCAACCTTAAGAGCTCAGCTGTGCCTCAAACGTTTCATTCATACCTGTGAATGCCAGGGTTCTTCAGCTGGATTATAGACTCAAGTACACTCGGAAAACTTGTGGAGAACAACAAAGTGCATAAGAGATGGCAGGAACTATAAGTACTTTAGAGATAGGATCGGATTTCAAAGTGATCTTGATAAATGAGAGAGAGGCCTGAAATCCACGGATGTATGTGCAAAATGCTGCACTTCAGAAAATGGAATGAAAAACTAGCCAGGATCTTCAGGCAGATTGCCCCACTGGACTTTGCTCCAGGCAGGTCCTTAGATGCACTGTACCTTTCTTAGGAGCAGTTTGGAGAGTGCCGTGGAATGACCCTCGTGGTAGAACATTAATATTCTGTTTCTTCTCTTGTTTTCCAGCGGAGATACTGCAGGCCAATGACAAGCTCACACAGGCGCTCGGACAGTACAGGCAGGTTGTAGCCATCCATGAAAATGGTGGTGGAGGAGGTTCAGCCACCAGCTCTGCTGACGCACCAGGTAAAGAGCATCCTGCAGCATTCCACAACAGCTCTGCTCCTGCATGTCATGTGCGAGTGGAGTTTGGAAGGGACGTGCTTCTCGAAGAACAAATGTGGAGAAAATCCTATCACACAGGAAAACTATTAAGTAACCATAATTTTCTGTTACATATGGTTGACAGAAAATGTTCCTGAAGTTCTTGACCTTTCGGGCATGCCTGTACCCATAAATACACCGTTCCTTTCAGGAGGTTTCTCTTCAACTCTTTCTGCTGTTTCCAAAGCATGCCGGCCAGCCCCAAGACGTATGAAGAGCTATACACTGATTGACTTCTCCGAACTGGAGGCAACGTCCCAGTCTCCTACAGACCAATTTGCAAACATAACCACTGCCTCCCGCCACGGCAGCACAACCTCTACCTGTCTGCTCGATGAGGAGTTAAAGTCATTAGGTTTGTATGTGCAATTCAGTACAGTGTTACCCTTGTTACTAGGGTTCATGGTGTTTAATAAAGATAGGAGAACTTTGCCTTTAATGTCGGTCCTAAGAGAAAGTAGACCCTTTCAGCCAGAGTCAAAGTTTTCAAGAATGTAGTTTCTTCAATGGTGTTAGACTGTAGTCAAACTGCTGTTAGACAGCAAAGGAAGAACCTATGGAAACCCCTTGTTTTCTGTAATTGATCGGTGGCATTTTGGCATCTTTCTTAGGTCTCAGCAACTCTCCTGTTGCACAGAAACCACCGCCTGATTTTGGCTTAGCAGAGGTGAGTGATCCTCAGGTATGTTAGTCCGTAAGGTACGAAGGACAAAAATCAGACAGGATTCTAGCTTCCTCTGGCGGCCTTTTTAAATGCCACTCTATTCTGAAAGGAAACTGGAATCTTCCTGCTCTGCAGTGAATTTCTCAGTTGCAGTTTGCAACCAGATTACTCATATTTATTTCTACTTTAAGCAGTGTTATTAAAAAATGAGATTCTTTTCAGTGGAACAGGTCTGATTTTTGCTGATGTTCTGTAGCACGAACCAGAAGTGCCTTATTTTTCAGACTGCTGTACAGAATGGGTACAGTGAAATCGTAAGTGCTGTGCAAGCACTGGGACTGCAGGAGAGCTGGGAAGACAGCTGTTCAGAGAAGAATGAATTTCAGGGCCTGGTTGATCAGCTCTCTCCACCATCCAGGACCAAGACATTATCTTTGTAAGCAAACTGCATAATACAGTCTGACTTTGGAGACGAGGAATACTGTTTTACAGCAGTGAGATTTAGGAAAACCTTTCAACTACAACTGGTTAGTGATGGCAAGCTATCCATCCGCACATTGGCTCTTAAGTAGCAGTTATGCACCTGTTAATTGCACTTGGTGTAAGTGCACACTAGGACCTTCCAAGGGTCAGGAACCTGGGGAGACAAATCCCGTGGCTTAGTAACAAGGTGATCTTCAGCTAAAGGAACAAAAACCTTACAGTCAGGTCTTTTTATAATAACCTGTGACACAAAAAATACTTACCCCAGCTTTCTTCAGGCTGTGACAAAGTAGTTTCCAGGCATTCAGTGGAAGCCTAACAGTTCGTGAACCAAATTAATCATCCACAGATCTTCAGAGCAGGTGACCGTTACGATACACTTATCCAGTCTGCCATAATACAGGCCAAGAAATTTTACTGGAGATTCCCAGCTTCCTGCATTGTCTTTGAGCTAGAACTTATTTTAATCTCACTGACTGGAGCTCCAGAGAGTCTGTGCAAGGGGAGAGTAGACTTCCAAAGCCCTGAAGCAGTTTTGCGTTAGTAACAGAAATCAAAGTCTGCTTTAATGAATGCTGAAACGGCAGCTTCTTCCATATAAAATAGAGACAGTTTTCGAATTTCTCAAGAACTCGGAGAGTGTAAGCTTGTACTTTCCTTATACCTAAAAGCGATGAGGGATTGGGAACACAAAATGGACACAGCAGAAGATGGTATATACCATGCAGTCTCCCCAGTTAATATAAGCTTTCTACATGCTTTTCTTTCCAGGGATTTATCACCAATGAAATTGCCCTTTCCAGATCTTCCAAATAGCTCAATGGCAAATACTTCATTCTCCAGCCTAGGCTACGAGCTGAAGCCTGCTGCCTCTTTGCATCCAGCTTCCCATGACGCTTCTCTAGAAAACCTTTTTGTCCCTTTAATTTCAATTACACCGAGTAAGTGCAATGATTTCTGTGCCCCAGCTCTGCTTACTAGAGGCTTACTAGAACCCTTCTGTGATTTTTGCAGGGGAGCAAGCCAAAGTAGCTTCATGCTATGCGGGTTGGCTGGAGGCCCTGGCTAACCTTTGTGACATGCTTCTAAACTGTTTGCCCTTAGCACCTTTAACCAGGCTCCAAGCAGTTGTTCTCCAGAGGCTTAAAAGATACCAATGGGTGGGAGTTGTCCCGCTCCTAAAGCAGAGCTGTTCTTTCCACCTCTGCTTTTCGATTCAACACGGTACGGCCCAGCCCTGCAACCACTTCATGGAGCGTTGCCCTGGGTGCCTGGCACCCCAGTGTCTCAGAGCAGGGCACGTCCTGTGAAGAGGACTGCGGAGCCTTGGCCATTGCTACTTTTGGAAGAGGATGGGTGCAAAGACATTCTGACCTGATTGTCTTCTGACTTCAGTCTCTCGAGTGGAGGATTTACCAGGTTTTGGAAGGGCTGGACGGGGATAGTCAGGTGTGGATTTATCAGGCAAATGGTGATAACAGGCTAAGTCTTGTGTCTGCCAAAGACACATTTTGCTTTTTGCATTGTATCTCTGTTGGATTCATACCTGACATCTCTAGCTGTCTGTTGAAATCTGAGCTGCTAAATCTCTAATTTAGACATTTAGATTCCTTTCTCTGCTTTAGAGGCGAAATGTAAATCGCAGGCAGGTGCTGCATGCTGCTTGGTCTGCGAGTTTGCTGGAGGAAGTAAAAGTTTGTGTGCATGTTTCCTTTTTGCTGTTCCTTATCCCGTCTTCACTGTTCTGCCCTCAGAAGGGAGGGGAATCCACGCTTTGTTTCCGATTCTCCTTTTGTCTCCGGCAGGCAGTATCTGTCCACTTACTGTGTACGATAGGAATGGTTTCAAGGCTATGCTCCACTTCTCCAGAGACCCGGCTCCTGGCCGACCAGATGTGCTGGTGATGGTTCTTTCCATGCTGAGCACATCAGCTCAACCAATTAAGGACATAGCGTTCCAGGCTGCAGTCCCAAAGGTGAGAAGCCTGTGACGAGTAGCGGAGAGTGGGACTACTCAGAAATGTCCCGAGGAGACGGTTTGCCGTTTCTTGCTTAGGATTTGCCTTGCTCATTGGAAACTGCATGGCTTGCTTTCTCTGAACGGTGAACCTGTTGTATGGTGGTGCCTGTAGCCCCAGTGCGTGTTTCACAGTATATCCCCGGCCTTGAGACAACTAGACAGGCTCCAGACACACTGCTTTACCCTCCTGGGTAAGGCACTCATTCTGCCTGTGTATATGCAGCATAGACTTGTCTATTTAGGAATATCTGCCTTTAGATGTGGGCCGTGGAAAGGCATGCTTTTCATTAAATGACAAAATCTGGCTGACATATCTTTAACCAGCTCTGTGGCTTGTTAATACTCCCAGTCCTTTTTCAGCGTGGACCAAAAAGCGTTCCCTTTGTTTTCTCTTCCAGACCATGAAAATAAAGTTACAGCCAGCGTCTGGCTCTGAGCTGCCTGCCTTCAGCCCTCTTCTCCCCCCCGCCGTGGTATCCCAGGTCCTGCTGCTCGCCAATCCACGCAAGGTATGTGAGGTGATGGAGTCTGCTGGGGGAGCACTGGGGATGTCGCTGTGGTGGGTGGGGCATTTGTATGAAAGACAGGGAGAGTAGTATTAGCGGGGAGATGCAGGGGAGAGACAGACCAGTCTGGGCTGTGCTGGGAAGACATTTTTCCCACTGAAACAGCTTTCCAGAGCTATAATCTGAAGGATTGAACGGGCAGTTGCTGCAGGGGCCTGCACAGTTCTGCTTCACTCTACCTGCAGTGATGGCTCCTGGTGTAGACTCTGTGCAGATGTTTGCAACTGATGGAACATGAGGCCACCCAAGGCACAAGCGATGGGTGGCAGTTCTGTTGCATTGATGAATAATTATGAGACCAAAGATTGGTGTAAGGAATCCTCTGTCACTGAGAAGGTTGGCCAGACCTGGATTGCCAAGCATGCCCTTGGGCGGCTTGCACAGGTCTCCCAGTCACTCCTCACGTACCTTACGAGGATCCAGGTCTTGTTCCGTGCAGAGCTTCCGCACAGCTGAAGCGTTACTGTCCCCTTTCGGAGGGCGATTCACTGCAGCAAGGCTGCCAGGGGTGAGGCTGAAGGGGACCCAGGAGTCTGCAGCCATGACGTGCCCCTCTCTCTGTTCTTTTCTCTCACAGGACCCCATCCGACTGAGATACAAACTAGCGTTCACGCAAGGCGTGCAGCCCTTCAGTGAGGTGGGAGAAGTGACTGGCTTCCCAGAAGCAGAGCTCTGGGGCAGGAGCTGAAGTTCAGCAGGCTTGGACGTTGCCATATTGCCTTAGTGGTGGATGGGGAGGGACTGTGTGCCAGCAGAGCCGGCCTGGACTCCGTAATGGCTCCTTTCCTCGGGATCCACCATCTCCTCCTTCCTTTTGGTTTCTGTGCGGGTGTCTGGCAGGAGGAGTGTAAACAGGCTGCTTCCTCCATGGCCTTTTTCTGTAGCTGGCCCGCAGCCCGGGAGCCTTAATACTTCTTCCATACATGTGTTTCCTACTGCTTTCTGGACCAATTTTCTCTCTTCCCCATTACTTTTTCAATTAAAAAAAAAAAGCAAACCTGTACCAATAATTGGCCCTTGTGGCAGACTGCTTGGAGCCAGGGCAGGATCTGTTCCAGGGACCTACCTACCCTGTTCTCACTGGGGCCTGCGTGCTGACGTGCAGGCAAGAGCACAAGGAATGGTGGGAGTTGGGCTATCCGGACTCTGGTGGATGTGGTTTATAGGGAAAGGTACAAAACGGCATGAAGAGAGTAAATAAGGGGGATGGCTTTGGGGCCAGTCTGTGAGAAAAAACTGCCCAGTACCACCAGCTCGGCCCTCCCCAGGCCCCACAGCTGGCCTTGCACTGGCTCCTTCCTTTGGGCTCTGCGGCGCTCCGGCCGCGCCGGGGCACCCCGGGGGTTCTCCTCAGCACAGCCGCCCCCTGCGTGCGAGCTGTAGTGCCTACGGAAACCCACGGCTGCTCCGAGACCTCACTCGCCGCGGTGTTTTGTTAAAAATCCCGGCACTTCCAGCTGTGGGGGAGGAGAGCCGATTTACTTTGCTGCTCACCGCGGCCGGACCGGGTGTGCCGAGCCATGGTTTTTTCTGGAGGGCGGCAGGCAGCTGCCCCCGGTGGCAGGAGCTGCCACCAGACCTTCCTCCGGCCCTGGCAGCTCCGGCGGTTGTTTCGGTGCTCGTTTGCCTGCGCTGGGACCACCCGCTCGTTTTTCTCCACAGACCCCGCCGAGGGCCGCGTCTCTCCGCCTTGAAGGCGGTGAGCAGGTGCGCGGGGGGGAGGCCCCGGGACCTCCGCTCCGCAGGCCGGCTCCCGCGCCGCCCCCCG